>JABASP010002402.1:0-20406 GCA_019776565.1 Sminthurinus signatus | reverse complement strand
TGTCACAAATCCTCATTTCATTTCCACCCACTTCCCAGAGTCACCATTGCGATTACTACCCTTTTGATCTTTGATCTATATAGATGTATCTATTAATTACATAGAAGCAACTCTCATCATAAAATGTTTTTTCCGTATTTAAAAACACACAGGACGAGATGGTGGATGATTACATGTGTTTGGTATTAGGTATTACCTATTTCCCTGTGTAAATATGTTTATTCACCTCATCAAAGTTTTCAACACGCACAGAATAAAATGAGCCTTCTTTGGCGTTTAGTTTTTGGTGTTGATTAGGTCTATTAAATAGATATACATGTATAAATATGAATATATACAGAAATATCGACAACAGCATTGTGCAAATTAGTACATAATACATAATATGCTGTATAAAGTATACATTATACGCGATTAGCCAGTTTTATAATCCTACCCAATCAACGCATGTGTTTTCTCTGTGCTGTAAGGTGTAATGAATGCAGTATGTATTTGAGAGTAGTCAGTAATTTCCAGGCTGTGAACTAATTTTCAAAGTGTTGTGGATTGCGAAAGATGAAACTGGTTGATAGCTTTCATATTCAGAGTAGCTCATAGTTCAGCGTCGGTAGTGGATATCGTGAGTTGATCCATGTATGTATCTTTCTATTTTTCTCTTACTCTTTCGTGCATCATCATCATCATCATCATTCTTCTACTTCTGCTTCATGTACGTGTGAACTGAGCGAGGAGGGAAAAGAGAGACCAAGAGAGAGAGAAATATAGTAGGCGTGGGCGTGCGAATGAGTTTGTATGCATCTGTATACCACGTACAATTCGGAGTTTGGGCATAAAAGGTATATAAAATAAATGTAGGTATTCTGTAAACTACCGCATCCTGCAGTTCATTTATTTGTACACTGTCCACTGTACATTGTACATTATGCATTTCATTAAATGTGCAATGAATAATGAGAAATTACTAGGTACTTTCATTGTATAAGTTTACCAGAAAAAGAACAAAAACGTCGAAAAGTGGATTTTGTAGATAAAAAAGTACACTAGACACTAGACTTGAAGCAAAATTAGAAGCATAATTAAACTTTAAAAACTAGAAAGACAAACCACGACCCAATAAAACTAAATAAGTAAAAAAAAATTGTTCAAAATATTCATCTTTTCTATTCCTCAATATACAAAGTTTCTCATTATTGTAGTATTTTATGTTGCTGTGTGTGTGTATGCTGTATGTTTCATGTTTTGAGAATAATATGAGTATAGACAAAACTCAAATCATGTTGAAAAGTAAAAATACTTTGAATTACAACAGAAAAAAACACTACTGTACATAAATATTGAAATCATAATCATAACAAGTCATAAAATGAGTGATGACATTTCTGTACAAGAATTTAGAACAACAAAATACTTCGTAGACAAGACATTTTATGACAAAGGCAATGCCAATAGTAAAATCAATAAAAAAAATTGCACTTGACGCATTTCTAAAGTGCTTCTTGTATTTATGGAAGATTTTTTACAAATATATGTGAACTTATTCGTACTTTATATAATATACATATTATCCGCAGTAAGTTACTTTAAACATTCAGTATTCATGTACTCTGTTCTACGTTCTTTGTTATTTACCTACTCAAATATTCAAAATAATGATATTCTAATAACTAATATGTTCTAGACTTGAATTGAATGCTCTCCGTACAATGTACAGAGTTTGCTTTTACGCATCTGTTTATGCAATGTACATACGTATTGTACATTCCCTTTTTATAAGGAACGCCTCAATATACTTGACCATTGCCCACAGCCAGCATTGACCAGCGTGTAAAGAGTCCTCAGAGTGTATAATCCCTTTGTTTTATGTGACAACTTTAAGTTGTATGTCAACTCCTACGCTTTTGAATGTATGTCCAATTCACATGTGATGCTAATTTTACAGTAGAAATGGAGTAAAATAATCTTTGTTTCAGTGAGCCGAAATACATATGTACGTACTATATAAGCATTTTTTCTTATTTCTAAGGAACGTTTCTCCAAACTCCAGGATTGAACAACAAGTGTTGGCCGAGCTAGAAAAGTCCCCCCTCCATAATATTTTACATTTTATGGTGACAGTTTACGTGTGAGTTTTTACTTCCACGCATCTGAGATTTAACAAAAATGCATGTGCATAACGATTTGTGCATCTTAAGATTATGTTGTTCGTGTTTTTCTTCACCAAGTGAAGTATTTATGTTAGTGGGACAAACCCACTTGTACATTTGATTATATGTAAATACATGTTTACATTTTGAAACTTGAGAATTTCCATGCACCATTTAGTTTTAAACTGTCAAAAGTAAAAAGTTCATGTTAGTTTACGATTATTGTTATGTGTTTTTACCCTTCCAAGGGATTTTTACTTTTGTCACATATTCTTAATTATTTTGTGCGTATACTGTTATGGAGTCAAAAATCAAAGTTGAAACTCAAATATAGATCGAGAAAATCTCTCCAGCTTCACTTTTCCTGTGTTCTAGCTGTACACATTCATAGTCATTCAAGTCACTTACATTTGTTTCAGATTTCATTCTTTATTGTCCAAACAAATACAAACTTACACATGTACAAGTCCACGGCTCTGGTACGTTGTATCAGGTACCTAACGGTTCGAGTACTTTATGTGATTGGAATTTTAGTCCAGAATTCGTTCATCTTTTTTTTCTACATGACATTTATGAATTCCTGAATTTGAATTTGAAAATTTGTTTCTATTCAAACCCGATCATAATACCTAATACTTAATCTACATGATCTTAAAATGGCATGTATTATAATACGAACCACATTTTTGTTCATATATAATGGACAATGATGTTTTAGCCTTCAAGATATTGTTCTTTTCAAATTTGAATGTGATCAGCATAATTTCTTTCCTTGTCAGCGAAATGGAATGTAACTTATAATAGTATATAACATTCACCGAGAGAAAACTTGAACGTGCATTTTTTTCTCAACAGATCAAAGTATAAATAAAACTAAATGAGAGTAGACGTACAGTCGTTTTATTTGGTATTAAAAATTCCTACATACATTCTAGTAATTTAATTCTCCCACTGAATTATTATGTCGCACATAATAAATAAAACAATCCACCCAAACATAAATAAATGATCTTGTCCATCAAAAACTGTTCATCTATTTTTACAAGTGAAATAACAGTTGACAGTTGTAATAAGATGAGCAAAATTCGTCATGAAATGAGACATGATATGAAGAGAGCTTTTGTAATTTGATTAGGAATTCTTGATGACGATTGAGGATTGACGACTGACCGTCGACGATTGTGACGAGAAGATTCTTTAATTTTCTCTGGAATGTCATCATTTCATGTGCTGTGAACCCTCTATTACTTTTGTGACTTGTGACTTGTGACACACCATAGACAAACAATAAATAAATAGAAACATTCCGTGTGACACATACATACAAAATACATCATCCTTATTATTTCTTGCACTCTTTCCTGAATTCGACTTACGGGCTAAAGGCTATGAGCAATGTATTTGTTCGGTAAGTGTTCCAGGTTTACTTGTTTTATTAGTATTTCGTCAGTAGCATGTGGTTCAAAGTAGAAAGTAGAAAGTCCACAATGAAATAGAATCTAGTTTTGTACATTGTACATCTGTGTTGGGATCGTCCCGGGAATTATTTCTTAATTTCTCTTATTTCTCCACTGGAACTGGGAACTGAGAACTGAATCCAAACGTAGTGCATTTGTTTGCTTTTCTCTCGTTCTTCTCGCCCCTTGTCTCTTTTGAGTTTTGAGTATACAGTATATACATTATACATATAGTAAAGAGTATAGAAAATACATAGAATGGATCTCCGTGGGAAAGCGCAATGTTGAAAACTTGTAAAGTATTGACAATTTACAATGCAATTTTCCCTTCCTTCATCATCACGAGCAAACCCTAAACGCGACAAGCAACGAGGAGATTTCCAACACTATTCAAAGCTACACTATTTTCTATTTTCCATGGTTCATTCCCCATTCTCCATTTTCCGTTGAGACCAACGTATTTTGAGTTTTGAGGCTCACGAAAAGTTTTGAAAGTAAATTCTGTACAACTGTCCTTTTTCTTTATAATGTTGATGTTGGTGTTGAGAAATTCCAAAGAAATAAGTTTATACGGAAAACTTTACAACTTGTACAACTTTATTGAAAAGTCATCCATATGATACATGTTGATTTCAAAATTCAAAATCTTTCTTTTGAGAAGTTCCGGTGGCAGGAAAGAGGAAGTGAGAATGAGTCGGGTGACGTAATTCCGATCTGTTTCTATTTTAATCTCATAATTCATCATTCATAGCATTGGTTTTGAAATACTGCATCAATGTACAAAGTATAAAGTATAAAGCATAAAGCATAACGTGTCTATACCTACCACCTACCTTTTTGTTTTGTTTCGTTTTGTTTAGTGTATCACAGAAGGGAATGAAAAAAGTTAACGAGAGGTGGAACTGGCAACTTGATGGAGTTGGGACTACCTATCCTATTTTTATTGTACTGTACAGTGTACAGTGTACAAAGTACCTACGTTTCTTGTACCTTGTACCTTGTATATTGTATACTCTGTGAGCTTTTTGTACTCTGTACAACTGCCTTTCTCCTTTCCTAAAGTAAACACTGGCTGAAAAGTACACAGAAGCCTACATGTTCCGTTCTGCTTTGTGCTTTGAGTTCTGTGGAGATGGAAAATGACGTGCAAATCCAATTCCCACGACCATGATGCCATGCGTGATACTGGATCCTACATTTTTTATATTATGCATTCCATGTTCCTTTCCGCTTTCACATTCAACATTCAACATAATATTACATTGTACATTGAATACACCACTGTATTGTGCAAAATGAGGGAAAATAATACTGTAATGTAACTTTATACAATATTATACGTTATACATCTACACTTACATGTGTAGATGTGGATGTATCTACTTTTTCCGTGTGGGAAATAATACACGTACAAAAATTCCATGCATGTTTTTCCCATAGATACTTTTCTCAAATATTTGAGTCAAATATAACAGTTTTGTCCGAAATTATAAGAGTATTAATAATATTTTACATTTCTCTACATCCGGAACTTGGAACCATGGACAAAAAAAGGAATAGGAAGAAAGAATAATAAAATGTCCAGTGTAATAATGTGCAATGTACAATGTACAATGTAGAAAGTAGAATAAACTATATTAGAAATGAAAGCTCCTACCTTTTATCTAGTATGAGTGTGAGTGTGAGTGTGTGAATGGCATTGTGAGTAGATTCTAGATTCTAGATTCTGGATTTTAGACTGTGTATGCACATACGGGAATGTGTGTGAGTGTGAGTTGAGGAGAGAGGAGAAAGCGGGAGAAAGAACGGGAGACTTGGAGTTGTGCTTGGATTCGGATTCGGATTTGGTGAATTGCGAAGGCGAATGGAGAATTGAGAGCGCAAAGGAAAGTAGAAAGTGGAGGAACCACGAGTTCCCTCAAGTCTACAAAGTACATATACAAGATCCAGTGCTACCCACTTCCAGCTTCAGTTGACTCCAGTACCGCTGCCGATAAACGGCTGTGCTTCCCGCAGCACATATACACAAACCGTGTACAGTTTCATACACAACGACAAAGCGAGCGTTGAGAACCACAACAACAACGACAACGACAAAATCAAAGTCGAAATTTCCACTAGTTTTTTCAGTATTTCTCCACATGGTCATTGGTCAAATCGTTTCAAATTTCAATTTTTTACTATATAAAAGTTGAAAAGTTGAATTATTTATAAATATTGAATTCAAAAATTCAAGTACCTGTGTCACGAAATTGTATTTAATATATCCAATACTAAAATACAAAAAAGATAAAGATAAAAAATTCTATATATCTTGATTCTTGATTTAAAGTAAAAGTTCCCGTGGAATTCCAGTTGAAAATTTAAAAATCATCAGTGATACTTGATTGAAAGAAAATTTCAAAATTATTCAACGTATTTGTGAATTTGTGAATAATTTATCTAATTTATCAAAAAATATAATAAATTAAAACAGAATAAAATCTACAATTTTTTCCTCTCTACTTTGAAACTTTTTACAGGGGTAATTTGAACATTTGAAAATTTGAGGACTTTTGAGGTTTGAGGTTTGAGGCAAATAAAATATAAAATACAAAAGATATTTACAGTTCACAGTACATTTTCATTTACAAGTGAAAAGTAATTTCAAAATCAAGTAGAGAGAAGCCAAATGAAAATCGTCAAGATGTTGGGATCTAGTGTTGCTCTTGCACTTCTTTTCGTCGCTTTCTGTTCCTCTGCCGTCTATTCTATTGATTTGCAGAAATTGTATGATATTCAGAAATTTAAACGTGATGGTAAGTTGCTGTACTTGAGCAGGTCCAACCTTTTTTTACTTTTGATTTTTGATATTTTAAATAATATTTTTAATACTTTAAAAAGAAAATTCCTCGTTTCCGCCCACTGTTAACATGTAAAGAAATACACATTCAGTATTCAGTATTCAGTAGGCGTCTTTTTGAGCAAGTAGTAAGTAGGTTGAAAATTTCACGTACTCTTCCTCTCTCCAACACTCTCTTTCTCTCTTTTACACTGTTGCTCTTTTAAACATGGTGGATGGTGGAGTTGGAAAGTTGTAAGCGGAGTGCACAAAACTTTGAAATTAATCTGACCTCAAAATGTCAACAGACTTTAGGACTTTTCGATTAAAAACTTTGATCCCATCTCCAATCCCTTACAAAAAAATCAATCCAATGAAACTTAAAAGTATATAAAATATACATACACATTACACATGTACTTGACTTTTTTTACAATTGATTCATTACACAACGACATTTGCCTCATAAAATTCACAGTCCACCTTTTTTGGATGTTAAATGTTGGATTTGAATTTTGAATTTTGAACCATGAGAGCTGTACAAAATAGGAAAAGATAGGGAAGATATGAGCTATGAGATGGAAGTTCATAAGTAATTTATCTCAAAAGAATAAGTTAGAATAAGAGTCTAAAATTCAACATTCCACATGTTTTATTCTATGTTATTCTATATTATGCAACACAGTATTTCATGAATTATGAGAAGCTTCCTTCAAAATGTATGATGTAAAATACTAGGAAAAGGCACTAAACATGCTTTACAGTCCAAAAGCAGAACAGAGAATAGGCATTAGACAGTAGAAAAGCCTTAGAATTTAGAATTCAGAATTCAGAATTTAGCGTATGCTATGAACTATAAAAGAGGACAGACGACAGGATGTCTCGCAGGTTGGAATCTCCAGGGATCAACATGATGATGATGAAATGCATGAAACTTGCTAGTTCCTAGTTTCTAGTTTCTAGTTTTTCTTGTTCAAAGCTCAAAGCACAAAGCACAAAACTTAGGAGTGGAAAAGTGAAATAAAATTACACAAAAAAATGCTACACATTTTTTATAGTTTATCAAATATTTTTTAATTTTTATTCAAGGAATTCTCATTAATTATTAGTACTTGATCATTTTTTTAGATTAATAACTGATCAAAATGAATATCTCGAATTATATAGAATCCAAAGATAAAAAATAAAGATGTCTTTTGGATAGATAATAGATATTCTACGGGTTTAAAGTGTAGGTTAGAATTTGGAATTTGGAAAACGGTGAAGTGGAGTTGGGTTGTTTTTGAGCTTTGAGCTTTGAGCTTTATCTTGAGTGTGGCTCTTTTGGTTTTCAATTGAAGGATGAAGAGGCTTATTCTCATTCTCCTTTCAATTAATATTGGACAACCTAAAGCATGTACAATGTACAATGTACATATTATGATGCTTGAAGTAGAAAGGGGGAAAGAAAAGATAATATTGTTCCAACTCAAAACTCAACTACACACTACACACGCTGAGCTACGCTAGATATCTTCAGTACTACAATTTACAATTTATACTTCATCTGTTGTTTATGTTTGATGAAAGTAGCCATTCACCATTTACAATTTACAATACAAAATACAAAATACTGTGTAGAAATACACGGTGCATCGTCCGTCGTAAATTCCAAATTGCAACTTGTACATTGTACATGGAGAATGGAAATGGAAATGGAAACTTTTGGCTGAGTCTCAAACTACGTAAATAGAATAAATAAAATGATAAGGAGAGGCTGAAATAAAATAACACAAAACACAATAGAATAGAATACACAACCGCACCAAGGCACAAAAGAGACAGAAACACAAATAGAGATAGAGAAAGAGTGACGCTGGAAATGGGAGGGAAAAGTGTCTAATTGAACATTATAGTTTATGGTAGTAATCCTATGGGAAATGAAAACGAGGAACGAGTCATATTTTCCACCTCCACTCCTATATTTTCATGTACTTTTGTTTCTATCTTCATTCTAAAATCTATTTTTCCTCCATAAAATCATTTGAAATGAAACTGTAGTCTCATCATTTAATGTTTAATGTTAATAATGCAAAATACCAAAGATAAAGAGAATGAGTGAAAAAGTAAATGATGGTCAAACTGGTTAATTCAAAATGCAAACGCTAGAGTTGAAAAGAGAGAGATGGGAAATTTATTAAACAGTCGACAGTCAACAGTCTGCTTTCAAATTCTGCTACAATAAAATAAAAAATAAAATGATGCAAAAACTTATTTGATTATGATATAAAAAGTTTACAAAGTTTCAAACTTGATGTTTTTATTTCAGAAAACTTGTTTACATGAGCAAAATTTAAAATTCAAAATTCAAAACCTTTTCTATAATATTTTACAGAAGAACAAAAGAACCGTAAATTAGCATTTTAGTATTATAAATGTGTTTGTATATTGTTTTGTTTGCAGGTGATCTTTGTCACCCGTATCAGCCATTCAAATGTCCTGGTGATGGAAAGTGTATTTCAATTCAATATCTTTGCGATGGAGCTCCAGGTAAACTTTCAGATTCCGCATACAGATATTTTCAAAATAGTTTAAGTTTTAGTGAAACTGCAGTAAAACTTAATTTGGTTGTAAGTTGTAAATTAAATGAGCTTTGAACTTTGGAGTTTACAACTTCTGTCTTGGAAAAATACATGTACAAAATTTGTACATGTTTAATGTAGTTTCACTTTATGAATTGTTGATAAGCTAAACTATGAAGAAACTTGACCGTGTACATTGTGTTGCGCATGGTTCGTAGTCCACTGTCCACTGACGACAGTCGTAAACTTTCAACTTAGCAACCGTAAAGTGTGCACATTTTCCGAGTGAAAGTACAGTTTGTCATTAATTATTAATTGTAATTACACTCTTCTCTCTTTCCCTCTCTTTTGCAGATTGTAGTGATGGCTATGACGAAGACGTTCGCCTATGCACGGCAGGTGAGTATCATCAAACTTTTCATGTCTTTTCTCAATGGTTTCTTTTTCGTATTTTGTATTTTGTACTTGATATCGTTAGTCAAGGTTGGAATTTGGAATATCAAGTTTAGTTTATTTTACGATGGTTTTTATTTTTTATGTAGTTGAATCATGATTATGATTTTTATCAGTTGGAAATGACCGACTTTGACCATATCGATTTCGATATCAGCAAAAGTGCATTTTAGTTTCATTCATGAGCTCCTTCAGTTTTTATTGCACGGTAAATGGCAAACGGCAAATCTGAATTCGAAAATACGTAATACGTAACACTTCAAACTTTAAAGTTCAAGTTACGCCAAGACAGATGTAAGACGTAAAACAAGTTTCTTTATTCATTCAAGCATTTATTATCTTTTGCCTTGAAAAATCGATGCTCAATATCAAATACCAAATATCCTATTTTCACTGCGCTGGGAAATTAAATTCTGTGGTCTTATTTTTCTTCGTTCTACGCTAATGTTTTAAAACCAAAGTAAATTCATGTATTGCGGATTTACCCTTGAAACTTTTAGGAAGTGATTGAAAAGGGAAATAACCTTTAGAAAACTGTAAAGAGCATGCACAAAATATACAGTAAAATTTTACAGTACATAAAATTATTTTGTTGGGAAATCTCCTCACGTACACACGTTTTACCCGTTTTAAAAAATTCATAAGAGCTCAGTTAAATTCATAATTTTCAATGTTCATCTTTCGATTCCATGTTTTTAAGTCAGTGTGGAGAAAAAAGAAAAAATACAAATGTATTAAATATTTAGGTGTTTTAGAATAAAACCTCACAATAAAATGATAAATGATACGTTTCAGGGTTAAAGAATATCCAGTCTCTGGATTGTTTTAGTTGGAAAAGGAAATGTAAATGACAGTTGGAGAAAATAAACACAAGCAGATGTTGATTTTCTTTAAGAGATATCTATACTTTCTTTCTTTTATTTTTGTCATCCTGTTCTACTTTTTACATTTTCAAACACGATATGATGAATTCCATGCTCTGTTTTTTTGCACAAAAAACTAGTCCAAAAATATTAACAACTACCAACTACCAACCTATTACAGATAAACATTTAAATAATAGCCAAAAAAGAGGAAAATTACCATTTAAAAACTATACTCTGGACAATGGACAATGGACAGTAAACATTGAAAGCTGTGAAAGCTTTATTTTATTTTCTGTAAAAAACCCCAGATAATATTGGCCCAATGTTCAGTGTTCAAAACTGCACATTTATTGGCACATACGGAATAATATGAGAAACGATGAAGCTTTCTCATGTTCTCATTTCCTCCTTCTCCTCCTACCTTGCATTATGTATTGTGTATCTAGTCACGATTCAAGGAAACTCTAGAACTAGAACCAAAAAGAACCAGAAAAAAAGATACTAAAGGACGTTAACAGCCATTTCCTTCATGAAAAATACACATATTATTATTATTATTATTACTTCCCATATCATCATAACATCCTTTTTATACACTGTTACTCTGTTACACCTTTCAAAACTGTACACTGTATAGTAAATGTATCCGGAATATTATTATTATTACTTTTATTATTTTTATTTTCATCGGTATCATCCTCACATTTGAGCCGTTGTAAATCGTCATGCATTTTTCAGTATCATGTACACTGTAAATTTTACCCTGTACAATTTGCAATGTAGACTGTACAGGGAAAATTTAGAACAAAAAGAAAGTTCTTTTTCTCCTTCCTTTTTTTCCTTCACCTCCATTTCGCTCATGTCAAGAAAAAGGATGTGGAAAAGTTCACTTGTTCATTGTACATTGTACAAGTATAGTGAATTTATATTGTATATTTTATACATGTTGGTTCTTGCTCTGGTTCTGGTTCTACCTTTTCATAACGCAAACGCTACATTCTACATTCTACATTCTAAATCCATAGATACATGACATAAAACAAACGAAATACCAAGCACCAAGTACAACGTGAAAAATACACCATGTAATGCAAAATGTATGTAACATGTAATATGTACATTACGGATAACGGGCATCAAATGCATAATACATGAACACAGCACAGCAAGCTTCAGTTTCTACTTTCTACATTCTACATTTTCTACTTTGCTACAACTTGATGGTACGTGATACTTGGTTCTTGGTTCTTGATTCTTGGTATTTGGTACTTTTGATATTTTTACATGCAAAAAAATATTGTAAAAGTCACCTGAGGGATTTTCATCTTTATCTTTTTTTCTGTATTCTGTATTCTGTATTCGATATCTGTATAATACAATGTGCCAATTTATGCAAAATATGACAGTGTACTGTGAAAAAAACATGGAATAAATCGGACATGTGAAATTTCAAGTAGCAGTAAATCCAGAGTCATCAAAATTATAATCATGATCAAGTGTCGAACGTCAAAAGGAGCAAAAGCCGAATAGAAGCCGAAAAGACTTCCAAAATAGGGAGTAAAATTCATACATGTAAGTTCTGAAGCATCAAACATCAAACACAAAAGGAATCAGAGATCAGAGGGATTCAAAATTCAAAGTAAGACACCTTTGAAAAATTGGGAAGGCTCAAAATCTTTGACCACTTCAAGTTTTCATCCCTTTGTGCTTTGAAAAAAGAGTTTCCCGACACCCAAAAATCCCATGTACAATTGAACCCACCTTCAAAATGTACACATGAAAAATTCTTGTAGAGGATTGAAGGAAATTGAGGTTTGTGGGTGTAGAATGTAGAATATAAAAGTATAAAACGTAAAAGGTAAAAGATGAAATGTGTCATTTTTCTTGGGCAACTTTCCCTTCCTTTTATTCAGTAACTCTCAACTCTCGACTTTTATTTGCAAGTCTACATCATGTCAAAGTCATTTGTACAACTTAAAAAGTTAAATTTTGGTTATAAAAAGACTTGAGACTTTAGATTTGAAAGTTGAGGTTTGAAATGCTCCATGTTTTGCTAAACTCTCTTTGAATCGTGCAAGACGGATATGAAAATTTTGAAGGTGTGAGGTAGATCAATATTGATTTTATCTGTGGATTTTGCATTGGATTTGGATTTTGGACAGTAGACAAAAAAGTCGACACTCTAAAAAAGTTGGAGAAAGGTCAAGAAAAAAAGGGAAAACGCCAAAAAAAATATTGACAACATAAGAAAATAACTCAAGAAAAAGCTAAGCCAATGCATGAAATAAATAAGATAAATAAATACCAAACGCGTATATTCAACAACTATGAATTTATTTGTATAAAATAAAAAGCCTTCAAGGAACAAAATATATAAAATGAAATCCAACTAAAATTTTTATGATGCAAAAAAACAGATCGATATCAAATATCTAATAGCTAAGCATTGAACATTGAACATTGAGGATTGGGTATTGGGTATTGACGCTATCTGTACTCTAAACTCCAAATATTAAAGTTCTTTTCATAAAAATATTTACAACTACAGATATTCATATTCATATTTCATACTTTAAAACAATATTATGTGGAAAAGAGAGGAATGAGAAATGTCATAGTAGCATTTTACATTTTACCTCCTGCCCTCAAAATTCTTACGTCTCAGGGCATTACACGAGTGAATAAACTGGAGATGAGCTCAAGTCTAATCCAAGATCCAAATCCAAATCCAAGTATATATTTATTTATATTTATATCTATACCTTTTACTCTCGCCTGCCTTTATAAGCTGAAGCTGGAAATCTTGAAATAAGGTTATCTTTAGTCATAACGGGAATTCGGGATTCTGGATTCTGGATCCTGGATATACAGTGCAAACACCATGTTCAATGTTCTATATCTCGACGGGGGAGATTTTTTCTTCCTCGTAAATTTCTCCTTCTTTCATTTTCCTTCCCACTTCCGTCAGTTTATTTCCCTTGCTCTTGTTCTAGTTCTTTTCATATTTCTGAGTTTTGAGTCATAGTTACTTGAAATCTAGCTGCTGCACTCGTATTTTTTTTAGAGCTTGACACTTTACAGTATATTTATATATTCATCCTTGTTGTTTTTGTTTTTTTATACATTTTATACAATATTCAGAAGAAGCCTACACTTTCGAGACTCTTCTATTTTCATTTTCCATTTCGTGACTTTTTTCCCTCAGAATTTTGATTTTGACTTGGATTTCGATTTGAATTTTCCAGCTTCAGTTCACATGGGCGCGTGAAGCGTGGTTGTGATTTGTGATTGTGTTGGTGATTCAATCGCATCGGATGATCGGATTGATTTTCAAAATCCTTTATCCTTTATGCTTTTTATCTACAGCTTTATGACTGTAAATCTATTCCGATGTATTCTATTTTCCATTGTGTGTTGTGTATTGCCACTTTATTTTATTTTGTTTTATGCATCAGCACTTTTTCCAGAACCTAGAATCCAAAATCTAAAATTGTTTTTACTAGTATTTTTCCCTTGTTGTCAACTGGATATCTAAAATAGATTTATGTAGGAAGTCGAGTATAAAATAATGGCCATCATAAATGAAAAGAAACGGAACGTTGACAAGCGACAGGCGGACATGAAATCCCTTAGTATTTTTTATGCACCTATCTACAGTATCTATAGATATTCAACGAAATGTTCAATGTTCATTGTCCATATTAAATTTTCAATTAAGGCCATCAAAAACTGTCATATGGAAAAGAAGTATAAATAAAACGTTATAAATGGAGCAAACCAAAAAACACAAAACAGGCCGTAAGTAAAATTGAAATGGGAAATGGGAAATATTCTCATTGCGTGCTCTTTCCGATTCCCGACACTCACAATTATTTCCACTGTATTTTGTTTTATTTAAAACAAGCTTCCGTTTGCGTGCAACTTGTAGTTTATACATTTTACCTTTTATATTGTACATTGTGCATATTTTTTACAAAAAGCAAAAAAAAAAGACACAAATGTAGATTTTAGATGGAAAGAAAGATATCAGGAATTAAAAGCAGTATTAGACATTAGATGAAAAATTACAACTCAGTTCAGCTTGTAAGTTTTTTAGCAGCTAGTAAAATTTGAAATTAAGGGAAAGAAAAAAGGAAAGAGGACCTTTATAAAGAAAAAATGAAAAAGATGAATTTTTTGCGCTTCATTTTCTACATTCAACATTCAAATAGAAAAGCTCACAAAAAAGTGCCGGTGGGCTCGTTGTTTGTGACTAATGAAAAAAGCAAAAAAGGTTACAAAAGGTACAAGACAAAAATAATATTAAGGGAAATAAACAAACGTTCCCAGTTCCAACTAGATAATTCGTACAATTTTATTGTAGATTGTAGATTGTGTGTAGATTGTAGATTGTAGATCTATTGTGTGAATGGTGTATGCGTTAGAGGATAAACAAATTCAAGTTAATCATGATAATGACTTTTTCCCAACAAACATGAGGGTAAAAATAACAAATACAAATACAAAAAGAAACGTGTATATTGTATACACAATACAAAAGATATACGGGACATGCAGTGTACTTGTTTTTTGTTTATGTGTGGGGAAAGTTGTTTCTTTGATTTTATTGATGTTCTTCCCATCGGTACTCAAACTGAAACACTTTCTACTTTGTACCGTACTTTGTCAACTGTTTCTGTTTCATTGTCATGCACCCAAGAATTATTATGAGAATCGCATGATGTACAATGTACAATGTACACATGATGAATGATAAATGAGTAGGTAAACTGTTGATTCGCTGGCTTGTCTTGGTACTCCACACTCTACACTCTACACAATTTAGCATGTGCAATCTACTTTGTATTCTCTATTGTCTTTTGTTATTGTCTGTTAGTAATTTCGTAGGTAAACAATTCCATCATTACATCATTTTCGTTTCTCATATCATCCAATATCTTGTACTTGCTTCCACCTTTTATCATGTCATTTCATTACTACATTTCAATTTTGAGTTGAACATTCAATGTTCAGTGTTCAGTGTTCCTCCTTATTTTCTACCACTACCCAAAAAGTATAAAAAAAACAAAATATAATCATCAACAATCTTGAACGTGAAAAGTTGTAAATTGTAAATTGTAGATAATCATAATGATGAATGTAACAAAAACAAATTTTACCCATTTTATTTTCTACAATTTCAATTGTGGATGAAAAATACTGCGCAATTTTTTTGCAATTTAAATTGTAGACTGTAATTGGTGGAAAACATCCGGGATTAATAAATTAAGCTCTAACTACTAAATACTTGTACTTGGTTTTGTCATTACAGCATTACAAAATTTTATAATTCTGTAGGAAAAAGGTACAAGAATTTTCTGTAATAAGCCCAATTTTCCACCCACCAGAAATACACTTAAAAACTACAACCTGGAATTTCGAATCTGGAATAAACCAAATTTTCTTGTTCCGGTGTTCCATCTTTTATCTTTTCTATTTTCATTCATGTACTTTTGTACAGTTTACAGTTTACTTAAATAATTATTATGAATTATAAATTATAATGCAACGATACAAATTACAAATTACAAGTGTACGAAAAAAAGGGAAACAAGAACATAGAAAATAATTCATAAAGAAAAACATCGTGGCTCCTGCTTTTTAATTTACTCTTCTTTTTCTAGTTTAGGTAAATAAACGGAATTAATACAAACAAAAACAAGGAACAATACACGAAATGCAATTTTTTCATTTCATTCTCCTTCCTCCATTTCTCGCCTACACAATGAAAAGTTCAGAGTTTCAGAGTTCAGAGTAAACACATAATTCTTTCATAATTCTTTTAGAAGCGAAAATATCAACATCAACATCAACGAAAGAAAGAAGAAATCTAATTTAGAAGCCTTTTGAATTCTGAGTTTGGAGTTGTGGGTGGACAAACAATGAACGAATGAATGAATGAATAATAAACAAGTTGTTTTCATCTCAAAAGGTTCGTTTAGACGTTAGACAGTATTTTTGTATGATTGACCGCTGCTCATTTTCCTTGTTTATTGAACGCGAGCATGCAAGTCTCAAGTCTCAAGTCTTCTAATTTCTAATGTCTCATCAGTCGTCAAATACAGTTACAGGGGAATGAAAAGACAACAATAAAAGATGAAATGGCAAATGCTCACTTGAGCCTTGAGCCTTGAGTCTTAAGTCTTTACACAAATATCAAATATCAGTAATACACCACACAAAAATAATAATATAATAGAAAGTGGAAAAAGTATAAAACCCCCATCTTAAGTAGAATTAGACCAAACATTTCGGATGTTTTCCTGTCCATCACAATAACAATAACAATTGACGGAATTGAAAATGCAATGTGTATTGAGTATTGGTATTTCAAACTTGTACACATCTTTATATTACTTTTACTCATACTTTTATAAGCCTCTGCATTACATAACATATTAGATATTACATGTTACATGATGTGACGCACGACTTGTGGTTATTATTGGAAGAAAATTGAATTTCATTTGGAGAAACTTTATCATTGCCTCTTAAACGTTTCGTATGTGACCAGAATGTCCAAACACAAACAGAAACAGAAACAGAGAAGAGAAAGGAGAAACCTTTCTCTAGTTTCTTTGATAACAAGTGATAACAAACTATTAACTGTGCAATTTACAATACCATATAGCATATACCATACATCACATTTATACTAGCAAGAAGTATTGTACAACTATTGTATATGCAGATGGATTGATATGTTGTTAGTTTTTGTTGATAGTTGATAGTTGACGCTGGTCACGATTCCATCAGAAAAGTTGTAATTTATTTAGGGCAAACTTCAAGTAGATTCATAAGTACACATGAAATACAAAATACAGATATAGCGAGAAAGATGGTAAATGGTAAATGGTAACGAAATACAAAGTTGGACACGTACGTGCACAATTTGCCATTCACAATACAGTACAATGTACAATACAGTGGTAATGGCAATGAACAATGAACAATAAAGTATGAATGAATACATTTAAACAATGTCAATACCACTACAAACTTTTTACATCTTGTAGGAGTTGCACATTTTGACCCCTTGACATTAAAAGGTATTAGAACTCCATCTGCTTCACTTTTTATGTTCATCAAAAACATGACTCATATCTGATAAGTGATAAGGAAAAATACGCAGAGAGAGAGAGAGAGAGAGTTACGTAAATGTTCCATTTCCGTAAAGACATAACATCCGACGTCTCATGTCTCATGTCTCTTGTCCACTTTTTCTTTCAAAGATACTTACATAATATAAAATGACGCCGAATGCCGAATCGCACAAAAAGGCCAAGTACACTAAAATTGAAAGCATTTTCCGTTCTTTTCAAGTTTGGATGATGTAAAAGTAAACATTGTAAATGGTCATTTGCTCTTATAATTTTTTTACTTCGTCCTTGTCCATTCACCATGTTGCCCGTCTGTTGCAACAGACGTTCCGAATTAGGAATTTGAATGCAACGATAATAATAAGCAGGTGACTCAAGACTCAACTGAGCTCACAACTCACAAGTCAGCTGTCAATTTATATGACAGATGTTAATGGCCCAGGTTAATGGGCTGGGCACACAAAACACAAATCTGTTTATGTGACAAACTCATGATTTCCACTGATATTGAAAATTGATGTTACGACATCACATGTACTTTGAAAATACTGTATTATGTTGTAAATTGTAACTTGTAAATTGGGAATGGTGAATGACTCAGACTTAGAATCAGAAACACAAACAGAAATAGAATCAGAATCAGAATCAGAATCAAAGAGAGCAAATGGAAAATTTACAATGTAATTCAGAGCTGAGCTCTTGCTCTTGTTCTTGTTGTGAGTTGTGATTTGAGAGTTGAGACTTGAGAGTGGTTTTACTTTCCTATCCTCATAAATGAAGGAATAAATAAATAACTAAGTCCAAAGGGTAGTGAGGAACAGGTTGTCATGGTTACACATTTACATGTACACTGTACAAAGTACCTACTCCCATTCATCCGGTTGAGAGTTTTGAATGTCCCAGTTTCAAGGCCACAGCATCGGTTAGTGTCCGTGGGGAATGGGAATAAAGAGAATAAAAGATAGAGTTACTGGCTGCTGCAATACAGAATACAAAATACAGACAGATTTTAGGTAGTACAAGTACAAGTAGAAGTAGTTGTTACTGAGGTTGAATAGAATAACTAATCCATCCAGAAATTTACCTCTGGAGCTTTCTCTGCCATGAGCTGAGCTGAGCTGAGCGGATCTGACGAGAATTGGGAAGAAGGAGACGAGGGGAAGGAAGTGGCGAGACGCAATTCAAATGCCTATAAATGAATGAACAAACAATTAAAAACCCATTAAACCCTATTCAATGTACAACGTACAACGTACAACGTACAACACAATGAAATATCACCCCATTCAATATTCAATACAAACTGCGAAATACAAAATACAAAATACAAGAGACAAAACAAGATGTAAAATCCAGTAGAAAACAATGGTGAGGAAGTTCAGAGGTGAATTGCGAAATGATCCCGAGGAAGGTGAAACTACCTAGAAAACGAGGATTTCTACTGTATTTTTACTGCTGCTTTTGTACAGTGTACAAAATACAACACATTGCATTCATCGATTCATCGATTTCTTTCCAAAACAGGAAAATAACGTTGACTGTACTTATTGTTCTTTGTATTTTGTAAAAGCTTCCTGTTCTTTTTGTGTACAAATTTCAGAAAGAGGAATCATTATTGAGAGAAAATTAAATGGGAGAAAAATAGGAAAATTAGGATAAAATCACGATCATACAACGGAAAGAAATATCCATATTTTAGAGCCGTTTTTGCCTCAAGGCAATTTTGAGATTATAGATAGATTTTGATTTTGATACAACTCTGATAAAGCCAATCAGAACTGTCTGTAAAAGTATGAATCTAAATTTAATACAACGAGCACAGTCTATACCCTTTGAAATTCTATGAGATATGTTCATAAAGTTTGTAATAGCTTTAAACTCAGCTCAGCTCAGCTCAGCTCCGTTCAGATCTTCGTTCAGAATTCTGCCTGAAAAACATCAAACTGAAATTGATGTGATAAAAGGTACTAAATGAGAAAATGAGGAAAGTTCCTCTGTTCTTGTTCCGTGTGCTCTATCTCTATTTTGGATTTGGAATTTGGAATTTCACTAGCTAAAGCCTATTACATAACCCGGGATTTTAAATCCTGAGCTAGAGATGGATCATCTCCACGTGTTATCCCAACTCTGATTTTATCTTCCGCTTTAATCTTTAATCACGCTGCCTGAGCCCTGTGCCTGTCTGTGATCTGTGGATCTGTGATGTGTGATGTGTGATACATGGAGTAAAACGAGAGAATAGAATAGCCTTTTAACGGTATCAAAAGAGAATAAAGTAAATAATTAACACTAGTAAAATAAATTGCTGGACGAAAGATGAAAGATGAAAGAGGAAGAATAAAAGATGAAAGATGAGCGAGAGGATGAGAGATGGGATTAATTATTCATAAAAACAATGACCTAGTTCCTACGATAGTTTTCCTCTGACGTGAGGCACTCTTGTAGAATATTGAAGACCGAGTTTAGAATACAGTCAATAATATTGAGAATTGTGAAGCTTTTCACACCGTTTGAAAATTGGCAAAAGAACTGCCTCATACATGTAGATCCTGTACAAAAGCTAGTTCTGTTTCATATAGCATTGCATAATAAATAATAATAATTCCTGTTGATATCCTGTAGATAAAAGATAATAGACAATGATAGATGCAATAGGAAAATTGATGACTCAAAGCTACCTACCCGAAGCACATCAGTATGCATGAATATTAAATATTAAATATTGAACACATATCTACCGTGGACTCGGTAATGAGATGAATAATTGAGAGTATTGATTCGGCTTAATAAAAACTGTCTACAGCCAACAGTCTAGAAGTGTGCTACGACTTTTTCTATTGTTTGAACATTGAGTATTGAGTATTGATATAATAGTGGCGTACCAGTATGCATTGTACTTGCATTGTACTTTTACTTGTAAGTTTTATTGTAACAGTTGCTATGGAAAACCTCACAAAAATTGTAC
>JABASP010002401.1:0-20407 GCA_019776565.1 Sminthurinus signatus | reverse complement strand
TTTGGAAATATTTTTATAGCAATTTCTCTTAGCCAGAGTAACAGCCATTAAAGCTAGATCCTGACACACGGAATGACGCCATCGGATACGGATTTTATAGAAGGTAGATTGTAGATAGTACATACACTCAATACTCAATACTCAACACTCATCTCATGTGAGACGTGAGCTTATGCTTATGAAGAAGGCAAACCAAACCAAACCAAACAAAGACAAGAAAGAAGAAGGAGAAAAATATCTAATATCTATACACTCGTACGACATAAGATATATCGATAATACCAAAGGGATTGTTTCCATTTTCCATCTATAAAAGAGAGAAAGGAGAAAGGACGAGGAAAGTAATGCCGTTCTCTTTCTCTGTTTCGTATTATTAACCATGTTTCGTGATCCATGTTTGTATAAATGCCTATGTTCCAGGTTCCTGTTTTTCTAGTGCAGGTGGAAGGTAGACAGGGGCAAAGAAAAAAAAGATAGAGAAAAGACAGAGAGAGCTTATCCTCCAAACTCTCAGCATGCATCCGTCTTCCACATTCCAAACTTGCACAGTCAACACAATTCACCGGTGCTAAATTCTATACAGTACTATACTACTGTCTTTGCCCTTCACTCCCCTCACTGCACTAGAAAACTGGATACATGGGAAAATTCCTGTGCTAGTATATCGAGTATCAAGTATTGAGTATATTCATTGTGCATTGAAAAAAACAAACTATTTAATAAGCTTTATCTATCCGTTGTATGAAACTTGAGACTTGAAACAAAAGGAAAAAAGAAGGATTCAAGATGAATTGGAAATGTATGTAGAATGCAGACTAGAGAATGGAGATCAGAAGTGGAATCTGGATCTGATCTCGATGTGCGATATTCGTATCCCAATATGTGGATCTATCTACTTAGATTCTACATTCGTGGACATGGCCCTACTTTTATAATATATAATATATTTGAGAAAGAAGATTGTATGTACCCGCGTGTTTGAAATGTACAATCTTTGCGATATTCATAACAAAAGAGTGTTTGCATAACAGTTTGCAATTCATATCTATATAAGAGTTATGCATGTCTGTACAATCTACAATCTACATCTACATAGACACATTTCCGTGACTTTACATCAAGTTCAAGCAGACAAAACGCATGTAAGAAAATAATAAAATATAAAAATGTATCGTATGTATGGGGAGAGAAACAACAAGGAACAAGGACAAACAAAAGGTCTCTACAGAGAGTAGAAAGAGCATTAAACAAGCAATGTTATCTATCTGCTATCTTCCATCTATATTGACATTGTATCTTACATAAGTTGTAAGTGTAGATGAACGTTGAACATGTCCCATTTTATCCTCCAAAGGCAAAACACCAACATGTATTTGCTGCTCATTTTTAATATGTATGTGAAGCTGCTGGATGCTGGAAGCTCGTATTTCATACTCCGTATTTTGTGTACTGTAAGTTGTACTGTCCCTGTTGTACTACATGACTAAAATGTAAGAGGATCATGGATTCAGTGGATGAAAAGAATGAATAGAACAGAGAAAAGAATTGGATAAAATATAAAAAAGATCTCACATATTCGATATGCGCATTTGTATACAAAAGGAACTTGTGTATCTCTGCTTCTGTTTCTGTATGTATAATGTATTGTCTGTAGAAAGAAAGACAGAAATAGTCATAAGACTGAGGACTGACGAAGGAGGAAGAAAGTGAACCACAAATCCGAGAGAATGACGTAAAATTTGTCCCACCGAAAAGGTGATATCTCGGTACGCTGTACTGCTACGAGCCAGTCTCAGCCACAGCCAGCAGCTACCGATTCCACGCTCAAGAGCTTTAAAGAAGACGTTGATACTAACCATGACTATTACATTATTACATCCACATTTACAATGCACGCTTTCTCCTGCTGTGCTTTCTCTAGCTTTCTCTTGGTGTGTAAGTAAATATGCATGTAGTATGTACAATGTACAAGGTAAAAAATGTGTCTACACTCTACATTCTACATACATAAGAAATAAGAAATAAGAATAGGACGTCGATGACGATTGGAAAGTCTACTACATTCCAAATTCCAAGGCTTGCAGATCCAAATTCCCATATGTATTTATACATGAGGTATATAAGATATTTGACTACCTACCGAATACGATACCTTACAATATTCTTTCTCTTTCTCCTTCTCCATCTTTTCAACTCTATCCCTTCCTTCTATTTTTCTTCAGTCCGCCAGTCCAGTCCAGTTTAGTTCAGCTCAGCTCAGCTCAGTTGAATTGGGAAACTTGGGAAATAAATAAATTTCTATGTTTCCCCCCTTCTCAACATCTTATATTACCAGTTACCAGCTAAGAGTTATCAGTGTGAGGATTGTGCATTGAGCATTGAGTACCTATGATTTTACTACGAGGAACAATGAACATGAGCAGTGTAGTAGTTTTACATACAATATACAATATACAGGGCACATGCATGTATAAGAGATGAAACGGATGAAAGGGAATTTTAGAGCAAAGTCATGTGTACATGTGAATTGTACACTATAAAGGATACAGAATATAAAATACTCAGTGGCATAGTGTAAAGCTGTAGCTCGAGTTGTGGCTGTGGATTTGGATTTGGGTTGTAGAAGGCCAGCAAGTCTGTTCTGTTTTTCATGCGCATTCAAAGTCTTTATTGCTTTGTATAATGGGCTCAATGATGCTATATCATATCGCTCAACATTACCTGAGCTCTGAGCTGTCTTCTCCATTCTCATTTCTCCGTATCCCAGGCACAGGAATCCACCGTTTTTCACTCTTCCTCTGGATTGGCTTCAATTCTCCAGGTTTCAGAGTTTCAGAGTTTCAGGGTTTCAGGGTTTCAGGGGCAAATATGTATGTATAATATATATGTCTAGAGTCTAAAAACGTATGCGTGGATGTGCATATGTTTCAAATCTTTACATAGTGTCAAATAAGACAGAAGATGTAAAACTCAAAACCATTCATATTTTAAATTTTATCTGTGTGTATGGTGTATGTGTATCGAAATTCGGAAAATGTTTGTCAATTTTTAAACCAAGTTCAGAATTTAACCTTGTACATATTACACGTGTATCTAATATCTAATGTGCATTGTATTGTAATGTGTGTTTTGCTGCTTTGCTTAAATTTAAAACATAAACAGACAGACACATAACATAAGACATAACACATACGCAGTAAGTAGACAGTAGACAGGTAGACAAATAGACAGGCATGTAGTTTGTAGTTTCTAAGTATTTGTACCTATATGCAACTTTGCTACTGCAAACCCTTCTCCGTTCCTTGCCTGACTCTGCATAAAAATGCGAATGGGGAATGCAAAAAAATAAAGGCTCACCTACATCTTTATTTATATGTGTGTACAGTGTACAGTGTACAATTTACAATATATGTAATTTTAAGCCTTTATTTAAAATGAAGAATTTTCCCAATTTGTCTCATGTCTTACATAACACATAACATTCGATAACAACCTTTTTCAGCTCACAAAAAAATTCCTAGGGTAGTTTTTCCTGCACGTAAAACCAAGGAGAATGCCAAAGGGTATAAAAAGTAAATAAACCATAAATAACAGGCAACCGGATAGATTTAAAACTTAACCTTGTTTATAACTATCTATCTGCTCACTGGAAAAATAAACTATAATACTGGTAGCAACGTGTATTGATTTTATATAGATTGACTTCCGCTTTTGTAAAAGGTAAAAGGACAGTAACGTTTTCAATGTCGTAAGTTTTTGCAAAACAAAAACTATACACGGAAACTTCAGACAAGTTTCTATAAAATGGTGTGGATAATTATTTAGTCTACTTTTAAAAAACAGAAGAGATGAAAAATATTCATGAAAATTATGCAGAGCAAATACGACACAATAGGTCAAGTAGTTAGAGGTCGATGCAGTATGTTTTATATTTAAATTCAGTGGGATTATGACTGCGATTCCACTAAATATTACGTTGGTGATTATTCCACAGTCCACAGTCCACAGTCTATAGTAATAAGTAATAAGTATACCTCGACGGATGGATGTAGGACACGCAGGTATGCTGCTCTCTCTCTCTTTGTCTTTGTCTTTGTATCTTGTTGAAATAAGACGATGCAGAGCTGAAATGATGAAAGTGGAACATTAGATTTGGACCGTGGATGCAGGACAGAGAATAAAGGACGGAGTTCTCAAGTCTACCTGGAGTATTTCTTAATGCATAGAATATTTGAATTGATGTTCAAGTTTACCTAGAATCTAGAATATTACGTATAGAAAAACGTATAAAGTATAATGGAACTATAATGGAATTTAACTTGAACTAGCAAACCCGTGCCTTTCTATTTTTCTGTGTGCGGTTAGTTTGCATCTATAGCGTCTCTCCTACAGTTCTGTGGAACTCAGGAACTATAGGAACGGGAAAGGCAAGAGTATACATTTAAATTCCGTTTCAGAGAAATGAGAATCTTTCTTAAGGTGGGTGAAATAGATATAAAACGTAGAGAAAATAGCATAATCTTCTGCAGTAAAATTTCTCAGAATAGAGTCATTTGGACTTTGGGCTTTTAGCATTTTAGTTTAGATGTTTTCAATATGAGAAACCTCTTTTAAGCATTCCTTGATGAATTAGCTTTTCTATCCTAAAAATTAGCCAATGAATCCCGCACCCATGCAACGAGATTTCCTGTTTCTCATCCAAGCATTTAAAAAAACATAAAAAAAACATGAATCAACATTTAAGTAGATGGTAGAATTAAATATCGAGATTTCCATTTGAAGACAACAGTAACGTTGACATTTATTTGATCAACTTTTCCCAATTTTTTTGACAACATTTTTGTAAATATGTGACAATTTTAAAAATTTCCAACTTCCAAGTGCAACTTTTAATAAACCCAATTTGAAGTGTACAAAACGTGTAATTTTTGGACATAAGAATGAGTTGGTTGGAATCTTGAATGTCGACTGTTTTGTGTTTTGTGCAGTTGGTATCAACTTTCAACTTGATTACACTTGCGAAAGACGTTGTTGTTCAGCTTTTATTAAATTTGCTAGCCGTTCCATCCCCTGAAAAACAAAAAAAACAAAAAGGTTTTTACAACTAGAAACACTAACTTTTATTTTACATTTTACACGATTAATAAGAACTTGCAAAAAAATACCATAATTATGTTTCTACCGAGTTGAACCACCTTTGCGTCAATTATAATGGACTAAATTAAATGTAGCAAATAGCAATCATCATCATTCATTTTTGTGATATGGAATGAAAAATAACAGGAAAACTCATTCCATTTTCAAATAATAACAAGTAACAAGATTATGATGAGGTGGACTCCTCATTAAAACTATGAAAGTGAAAATGAAACAACTTCACCTCGACACTCGACATTAGTAAATGAAATAAATATGTGCTCATACACACGTACAAAACATGATTTCAGTCTCGAGTCTTGAGGTTAATCTAACACGTTAATGTTTACGCAGAATTTCTCATATATTCATAATTCATACTTCCTCGTGATATACTTTTACATCCCACTTTCCTTATTTAGATTTAGATAGAGATACAAATATAAATGTTTATCTATACTTTAATACACTTATGAATTCAAATAGGTTGTATTTGCTGAGAGGACGTAAACATTTACTTTTACATTTACTTTTGGAGCTCATGTGGTGTGTGCTCATTGCTCATTGATTGAATACTAATGACTTCATCCGTATTAAAAGTATGAAATGGCATTTGGATCAGTATTCCTCAGTCCTCAGTTCCAGTACATCGAAATTCCCAAGCAACACGTTTTACCTCTATTTAGCCGTCAATTCGTGAATCCGCACTCATATCAGCCCTCACTCACAACTCACAACTCGTAGCTCACAATTCACAGCCTTTACTGTCTATCATATTCCCCTCTACATGCACAATAAACATACGATATAAGATGTACAGTATTTACTTCAGTAGCTTTTCCGCAATCGATTTCAGGTAAAAAAATACATTAAAATCTAGAATCTAGAATATTATATATGTTAGAGTGTAGAGTTTAGAATGTATTTAGTATTTGGCATTTAGACTATATCAGTGACTCTACGTGGTGGTTTTATGTTTCCCCATTCATTCATTTGATTTTATTTTACTTCCTTGCTGTTTCTATTTAAATTTCCTGTGAAGAACCAGGAGCATAACAGTTTCCTCCAATAAAACTATTAGAAATTAAATCATCACTTGAGACTTGAAGCAGAAAACGGTGCAGGAAGAATGTCTTACGGATTTGACAGAATATACAATACACATGTACACGTAAGTATACCTTATACATTTATATCCAGTTTTTTCTTTATTTAATTCACACTGATAAATTCCAATCTTTAAAATCTCTGGATCGAGCAATCTTTATAAAAGGCATAAAAACCTATTTATATTATAAATAGGTTTTTAAAAGCAGTCGACCTTTTTGACTCCAGACTCCACTCTCGAATCTTGAATCTCGAATCTCGAGTGAATAGAAAAGTTAATTAAAATTCAGTTTTTGAATGAGACCGACGTCCAAAGTTCATTGTGTACGTATCTACAAAATAAGATATCTGCACTCTACACTCTAAACTCTAAACGAACAAAAGAAAAATTCTGAGAAATAAACGAAAAAGGAGAGAAAATGCTTTTTAAAAAAAAGAGCATAATGCACAACGTACAATATATGCAATATGCATAAATGGCAAAGAAAACAAGTCAAAGAGAAAGATAGGAGTAAATTTATTCATTCCAACTTCCACTTTTACAATAATAAATAAAGTATGTAAAATAAATAATAAACTAGCTTTTCATTCAATTCCCCACCGTCTATCGTTCATGTGTATGTGTATTTTTCTATGAAATCAGAACCAGAATCAGAATCAGAGCCACACACGCCGAGCTTTGTGTTTGGAGCTTTGAGATTCAAGTAACGAGTGTCAAGGCAAGGCAAGGAAAACGAAAAAAAAACACGAGTGTAGAGCATTTTGAATAAGAAAACTTGGTGTACTTGGCGCTTGATACTCGGTACTCGGTACTCGGCACTCAAAGGAAAAGGATAAAGACGAAGAGGAAGAAAAGGAAAAAAGATAAAGGGAAAGAAATGATGAAGGAACGGAAAAGGAAAGGAAAAAACTTGGTAGTACGTGCCAAATAAGTCAAATTCCAAGGACAAACATTTTTCTTACATGTAAAAGATTGCTTAGCCCATTTTCAAAGTTCCATTCGCCATTTGTACATGTATTTAGTATTTAGGTACATCTTTCTGTCAAAACCAGAATACTTACTCACAAAATACAAACTACAAAATACAACGTGTATCGTAGAATATATTATGAATACAGACTATGAATAAGACATATCCTTGCAATTCATCTCTATTTATTCACGTATCTACAAAATACAATCTACAATCACAGTCCCGAGTCTCGAGTAGTTGAAAGTTCTCATGTGTACATATAAACACATAGAAAATCCACGTCTCTGTCTCACTGTATAAATATTAAAAAGGTACACCTACACGTGTGAGGATTTATACTTTACACAGTAGACTAATAGGCAACCCAAAAGTATCTACACTTCACTCACTCCCTCAATTATTGTACATTTAACCGTTATTCAAAGCTTGATATTTTGTAATAATCTATACAATCTGCAATATGATTGGCAATTGTGAGTTAAGCTTTAAACTAATACATGATACTGAATATTGAATACTGAATGACAAATGAGAAAAGAATAATATTCAACAAATTGAAAAGTATTCAAATAAACTAAACTAAACTATTCTTTTTATCTGTAATACCTCAACTTGCACGTAGCATTCATAAAGTCTCTAAGTTTTGATTTACCATACTCAAAGAGTAATATAAACGTAAATTCCTATTTAAAAGATAAAGGCCTTGAACAACAACGACACAACCGCAAAGACGGAGACAGGAGATAATAGATGATGATGTGCATTAGTTATGCATTATTTGCAATTTGCACACTCTAAACAAGAATCAAGAAACAAGAAAACTCTTGTTTGTGGCTAGGCCAAGTAAATTTGAATAGGTAACTAGTAACTAGTAACTAGTAAATAGAATATACATTGTACATTGTAGATAGTACGGGAAAGCAAGTAAAATATAAAAGAATGAATACTGCTGTCACCCGAGAAATGCAGAATATAAATAGCTTTCCTCTGTTTTCTACATTCTACTCTGCATATGAAAAGTATGAGTAAATCCTTAATACAGATATTAACTCTGAACACAAATAGATTTCCATCTTCATTCTGAACTTGTAAAAACTCGGTTAAACAAAATATATACATTATTTGCACACACAATATACATAGTATTTTCCTATGTATATTTATCTGAGCTTGAAAGACAAAAGATCACAAAGGCTGTCAACTTGTCTTTTTATTTATATGTGTAATGTGTAGTTTATTCCTAAACACATGTATCAAGGAACTACAAATATATGACACATGACAAGGTTCACTCCTCACTTTACAGATACGCTGTACTTGTAGGCATTAATATATTTTTTTCCATGGTGTATACTCATCAAATACGTGAAGGTACATGCATTTATTTACGTGTTACATTGTATTTTCGACTTATTGACTACAGTTTTCCTTCTTTTCTAGTGTCTCTCATTCTCCCTCTCTCTATTTGTGTTGTGAGTGTTTTTTGGTTCGGATAAGATTGAAATGGAAATTGGGAGCTGCGAATAAGAATATTCCAATATTCCAATTTCCAATGCAAATATTCCAATATTCTAATATTTCCAGAGTCTCAAACTTTTGCGTGAGCGGAAGTGAAATGAAATATTTTTCACTGTAACAGATTTCTTCATCCTTTCTTTCTTGTACCTTATCAAACCTCTTTTTTCTATTTCTTTTCCACGTTGGATTGTGCCATTGTGTAAACTCCAGTCTTTTTTGAACTTATAGAAAATAGAAAATAACTTATATCAACAGAAACCAGAACCAGAACACACGTCCGACACATAAATAAATTTAGTACAACATACAACATCTATACAGATTAGAAATGAGAATTGTGTGTTGTGTGACTTGGAAAGAATAAAGAATAAAGTCCTGTGATAAACATATCGTAAATCCTAAATATTTTCTATAGTGTATAGTTTTTATTATATAAAATATAAAATACATTGTGGTTTCAATTTGGGGTTCCGTCCTCATTTTCCTCCTGTTTCTTCTCTTCTTTTGACAATACACAATATACTATCATTTTATTGTTGTCAGTTTCAGATGGTGCAAGTTCAACTACTTATTTGATTAAGGAAAAGAAGACTTCATCTTGGTTTTGGGTTTGGTTTTCGCTTTCGTTCCATGATTGCCGATTACCAAGAAGAAGAAAGATAACTGGAATTGAGAAGAAGGGATAAATAAGGACAAATAAATAACAAATAACAAATTTAGTGGTGGAATTGGAAACGTCTCTACTTTCTACATTCTTCAGTCTCAAGTATAAAAAGTGGAATTAAAAGGAAATTGTGATTGTGTAGAATATATCTGTAATCTGCAGTACATACAAAAAGTATATAGTGAACAGTGAATAGTGAATCTTCCATAAAGATTGTCAATCTCTTTGAAAGTACTAATTATTATTGTACACACTACAAACTACAGACTACAGACATACAAATACATCGATCTAAAGGGAAGTGGATGTGAAGATGTGGTTCTCAAGTTTGTATGTGCTGTTGATACTGTCCCAGTGGACAATATTGACCAAGGGGAAAGTCCTCCCCGTTGCCAATAAGGTTGGAGTGTTCCATGGAGAAGAAATATTTGCTTTATCATGTCCAGGAATTCTGCCCTCTTTCAACTCGGTCGTCTGGCTCCTCCATGAAGAGAACACTTTGGTAGGAGCTGGAATCAACTACAATCATGAAAAGTATCGCTATCATCCGTCCACTGGCGATCTCGCCATTCGAGTAAGAACGCGTTCTTCTTCTCTTTTCATCTATACTCTATACTATATACAATACACAAGTACTCATGTACCTATCTTTTTGTGTGTGTAAATGTGTGTGTGTTGTAATCAACATTGATTTTCCCATTTCAAAGCCATTTCCTCTTTCCTCCCAACTCTTAACAAACAGACTGAGAACTGAGAACTGAGACTGACCTCCTTTTTATTGTACTCGGCCATGTCAAAACATTGAACATTGGGAATTGACCAAGAGAGAGAACATAAAAGAGTACACAACATTTATTATATTTACACAGCACATAACACAGAAAATATAACATACGATATAAGTATTTGCGTACTTCAACTTGCTCATCTATTTTCTCCTATAAAATCCGTATCTGATGGGGTCATTCCGTGAGTAACGGCTTAGTTTTTATGGCTAAAAGAAATGGCCATTAAATGGGCTAAAAAATGGCTATTAATTGGGCTAAAAGAAATGGCTATTAAATGGGCTAAAAAATGGCTATTACTCTGGCTAAGAGAAATGGCTATTAATTGGGCTAAAAGAAGTGGTTATTAATTTGGCTAAAAGAAATGGCTAGTAATTGGGCTAAAAGAAATGGCTATTAATTGGGCTAAAAGAAATGGCTATTGATTGGGCTAAAAGAAATGGCTATTAATTTAGCTAAAAAAATGGTTATTAATTTGGCTAAAAGAAATGGCTATACAGAAATAGAAAGCTTTATAGATGTCATGAGCCATCGGTTCCTTTTTTTAAGAGAAGTATCTTTCCCGTTACATGACGGGCGTTTATACTTGTACGAATATAAGCTGAGATGTACATTTATGTATGTATGTAGCTTCGAGCACCGAACTCCGAGTTTCGAGTCACAGACAGGAAAATGTGACACAAGTCGAGATATGTACCAGTGATATTCATCTCACGCTCTGTCGCTATAGAGAGTATTTAGAGAAAGCCCCACACTTGTAGCTTTCACATATTGCCATCGTGTCCTTTCTCACTCTTCTCCTATTATCTACATGTAGCTAAGCTTTCACCACACATCCGTCCTATTCCTATCTCCAATCCCTCATCTCCCATTCCCATTCGTTTTCATTTTCATTTTCAGTTGGATTAGGATTTAACTCAACATTCTGTCATACAACATAAAATATACAATATACAATATACAACGGACATTGCAAAACTGGACGGGTCCAAAACATTCTGATGGTGATATTTGAGAAAGTCTGTGTCCGTTGTGTTTTATGTATTTTGTATGTATGGGAATTCCAGTGAGACTTGAGGAGGAGCTTAAAACTCATTTGATTTGTAGATTGGAGATTTGAGGCGACTTTGAACTATTTAAAACCAGCATTCAAGTCCAAAGGTTGTATAGTTTACAGTGTACACTGTTTGAAATCTGAGATAAATGCTTCTTTGCATATATTTTATATTTAAGTGAAAACTCCTGGTATTACTATCACTTTTACTAGGTACAGCATCAGTTTGGAGTTTCGGGTTTCGAGTTTTGAAGATAGCTATCTATCTATCAACTAACTGTACCTCTTAAATTAATTCAAATCCATGTGTAAATTTCAGGGCTGACATCAATTTCACACGGAGGGAAAACTTGGAAAGATAGACGAAAGAAGAAAGAGGAAAGACACAGATTAGAACGAGCTGTAATTACATTACAAATTACAAGAGATTCTAAAGTTTCTCTAAACCAATTCACTCATTTTCTCTCCATCCTACATTCTCCATTCTACATGCATTAATTTGTTCTAGATAGGTGCGTTGTAGATTGTACAATTTATTGAATGATGAGCACATGGTGCAGGTTTCCGAGCCTAATTTCTAATGCTAATTCCTATTATTTCTAGTTTCGAGTGTTTGATATCTATTCTGAAGCAGATTGTAGATTGTAGATACTTTCACTCCCACAACCTTATAAATGGTGAGTGGTGATTAGCAAAGGAGTGTTAGGGTAAAACACATCATTTGTCGTTGTATGAGTATAATGGAATCATTTGGGAAAATTGTAGTTTTATTATTTATTGTGTCAAATTATAAATTTTCCACAATCCCAATTCAAAATGGATCATCAATTTATTAATTGTTAGTGCAGTAGATCGGAGAGAGATCCTTCATATCATTTTCGTACATTATCTTATTTATAATTTTACCAATATATTTGACATCGCATCTTACATCTTATAGTAAATATAGTAAGGTAGTCTCATTCTTAAGTATTTTGTACAAGCTTGCATATTGCATATTGCACTGCAAGAGTATGATTTTATCTACGTATACGTCTTTCGACTCACAAGTTAGTCTCACATGATTTCATGTGCGTGTATTGCTGGCGTCAGCAAGCAGCAAGCTTTACAATTAGTTGAAGGTATCTCCAATCTGCTGCATGTAGGCTTTTGTTTCGTATTGTGTAAGATTTGGGCAATATACATAACAGATACATACAGTTCAAAACCTCTATGTCTCCGTTTCCGTCACGGTCATGGTATTCGTATTGGCGTTTTTGTCTCTATTAGATCTTTAGCAGTAGGAGTTACGCCACTTTTAAACGTATGAAATTATACTCATGAAAATTAGAGCCAGAAACAAAATTTGACTGACGTCTACAATTTACAGATATGATTTTGGATTTTGGCATGTGTTCTCCGTACTCAATACTCGATAAACTACAACTATACTGTAGTTGCTATTATTACACCGTTTAGTCTGAGTATAAACACAAGACACAAGATGTAAGATGTGTATGTGCATATGTGTACGCGTGAAGAAAGTTGTCATAAATTGCGTTACTAATAACTAATAAGTACAACAAAAATTAGTATGTGAGTCAACGACGAGCAATGTACAATTTATATAATACTACCCAGAATTTTTGATTATCACACTTATTTCTCAGACGGATTAACTTGTTCAGCATTCAGCATTCAGTAAACGTTATACAATAGAAATAGGCTTTTATCAAGTTGTCGTGTCCTAAAGTCATAATAATAACTTGGAGAAATCAGGAAAATTATCAAGATTTAAGATACTAAAACTATATTATTGTTAGAGCTTTGAGTCCAACAAGTTACACGTGCATTTTGTATTTCCTACTTTGAACGTGCCTTTACCATTTCACATTTAACATTTGACTTTTGACGTCCAAATTATAAACAAAGTAAGTTTAATATATTGGCAGTAAAACACACAAGCTATGTATTTATTTGCCTTCATACAAAATAATAAGGGCAGTAGCAGTAGAACAGAAACTACTACAAGAAATATATTTGTAAAAAACGGCATGGCCAGCGCCCAGCATGAATAAATTTCCCATTTCATGCCCCAATAAAAAGTAGTTGGTTGTAAAGTGACACCATCACCCTCCGCGCCTCTACATTCTACATTCTACATCCTACATTGGGAATGAACTCGAGTTCCGCGTTCCGAATTTCAAAACATGATAAAAACATTGGGCACAACTTTTAAATTTTCTAAACTGTACAGTACACTTTCATGGTTCGTGGTAAATGGTAAGTAGGTTGGATTTGGATTTGGATTTGGATTTGAACTTTGCCATGGTTAAGAAAGATGAGAGTGAAAGTCACAAATTGAAATGAAAGAACATACTTGAAAAAAACTTGAAAACACGAGTAGTAAAAAGGAGTAGGAAGTCTCTTTCTTTCTCGTTCATATTCTATATTCTGTGTGTACTTCTATTGGCGGAAGCATCTGTATGCCCGTAATAATAATGGAGATAATGGTCATAATAAAATGATGGTCATGCTGTGTTCTCTATTGCTGTTTCGTCTCCTTTGCGTGTGTGTGAACTGGATTGGATCGGATTGGCATGACTTGAGTGGAGTCAGAAATGGAATTGGAGCTGGAGTTGGTAAACCTGTTGACAAGCACGAGGAGCCAAAAGTATGTAGTATGTAGTAACTTTTGTTCCTGTACCACACACATGCACAATGCACGTATCCAAGCTGTGTGATGTATTGCAAATTGTAACTGCTCTAAACCTTCATCTCACGCTACTTGAGCTCGGAGCCTCGAGATTCTAGAATCTAGAATCTAGAATCTAGAATCTAGAATCGAGATCACATGTGATTCCGTGACTCTGACCTTTTTTCCAAGAGCAAAAGTAGCTCAACTATCTTTCTACTGTCTACATTCATAAAAGCACATGGCACATGGTACATGGTATGGGGAATATTAATACTGGGAAAATAACGTATATACAATCTCTTTTCTCTTTTCCCTCTACTCTTCTACAAAAAAGTAGTACGGATCAGGAAATGTCTGTACAAAAGTTAGAGGCTGATCATGAAAACTCAAAAAATGCAAAATAATGACGTTCCACAACTTACAAAATCTAAAAGCTAGAAACTAGAATCTAGAAAGTAGAATTTCGAAAACATGATTCTTATCATCAACATGATCATCATCATTGGTCTAAGTTCCAAGTTAAAAACCGCCCTTAAAAACCATAAACCATGGTGCAAGAGTGTCATAAAATACTCCATCTAATTTAATTTAAACCATGCGTAATACTCAAGACTCAAGACTCAAGTTTAAAAGGAGTGCGTAAAATATAGTATAATACGTGTAATAAAAAGGTTAAAAAGAGTTGTAAAATAAAATGCTAGTAGGAATTTACATTTAGATTCAGAATTATTATTATTTTTCTTATTCTTGCTCACTCTTAATAAATGCAAAATTCCTCATTCTCCTTTTAAGATGAATTTTTTCGATTTCTTGAAATTATTCAAAATTTCCCCACTCATCCACTCAACACTCAACGCTCAACGCTCAACAGATTCTCTTCTCAGGTATTTTGAAGGTACAATTTATACAGAATAAAACTGTACATTGTACATACTTCATACATCACATTTTAGACATCCCACATGTTTGAAAATTGAGGTTTTATGCACCTGGATTTGTAAGTATTATGCATGTATGTATGTATGTATGTATGTGCGGCAGCTTGGAGCTTGGCGCAGGTAGCTCTTGAGTCTGGAGTCTTGAGTCTTGAGAATGTGGTAGAGGAGAAAGAAGGGGAGAGTGAGATGTTTCCATGTACAATGTAGAATGTAGAGATTATAAGAGGTATTTAAGAGATGGATCAATATATTATGTAGTTTAATCTATGACTCAAGAACATCCACCATCTACTTTTCCGTGCCTTCTTTCTTCTTTAACTTGAGACTTGAGGTTTTCCTCACGCTCGCTCTTCGCTCGTCCTCTTCAGCACTAAACTAGACTAAAGACTAAAGACTCTAGACTCTAGATTCTAGATTCTAGATTCAAAATTCAAGATACTGCACTGGAGCTTCTAGCTCCTCTCTTTTTATGAAACTGGGACTTTCTCATCGTAAATCGTAAACTAGTTGTGTTTTCTACAGATAGTGCTTAGATGGATCTTCCTACTACGCCATACCAGACCAGACCATGCCACAAAATATTGTACAAAATAGAAAGTATCCACATCCACCTCAATATTTCTATTCCTCTTTGTCTTCCTTCTGCCTACTGCCTACTGCCTACTCATACCTGCATGCACAATGCATCATGCCTCACATGATGCATCAGACTTTATTATCAAAATACAGACCAGGAAGAAAAGACGGCTACATTCTTAAATGTACATACTTTTGTACACACAGCCTTTAAAAGACCCAACTACAATTTATTAATTCAAACTTAAAAGATGTAGCATTGAATATTGAACAGTCAAAAAGAGAGGCAGACGGAGAATCTTAAGAAGATTCAAGAAATGTAGTTATAAGTCCTATTGTACAAAGAAAAAAGAAGAATACAGATAAAAGATAAAGGATGTAAATATGATACATCTGTAAAATGATGATATATCTATTGTCTATTATTCTTCTTTTGTCTTTCGCCTTCCTTCGTCTTGAGTCGGTTGACTCAATTTTCTTGGGATAAAACATTGATTTTGTTAATGGTGTGCTGATATGGAAAATTCTGGGCATGAACGCTGAAATCTACATATTTCTCACAGCTCCCAGTTCGATTCAGATTCAGACCTCAGATTATAGATCCGATACGAATTTGGGTTTGGAAGACAGTAGTTTTTGTGCCTCATCAAAATCTATACATCTATTTCACCACACACGTGTACAGTGTACAGTGTAAAGGCTACAGTGCACTAAAACGGAAAGAGAGTTAGAATCTTAGAATCTAGAGTCTAGAGTCACATGTTCAACTTGAACTACAAGTAAAATATATAATATAATAAAATATGTACAAGTAACTTGTTCTTCATCTTCCTCTTTCTTCCTCTTCCTCTTGTCCTGTCTCTGTCTCTGCCTCTGTCTCCGAAAGTGTGATGTAAATGATAAATGATGACTCAGGAATAATGCTTTCTCATAAAATACATTCTTGGTGTCCTTGATTCCCTCAACTTTACAACCTCCTACAGCCGGCCGTCAAGAAAAGTTTTCCTCTCATCTTCCTACTTTCCCTACTTTTCCTACTTGTAACTTGTAACACAGGCACATACAAATACAAGCATAAATATTTCCAACTTGCGCATTGTGCATAATATTATACCATCTCCTTTGTGTTTTATAGAATATGGAACATTTGGAATAATAAAAGTTTCTACTTTCTAGTTTCTAGTGTGTCCCGCTCTTCCACATTCATTTCTTCCTCCATTATCCATACCTTTCTTTTTGTATCATTATGTAGTATTTCTCCAGAGGAGAAAAACATTCTACATTCTACACTCTGGATTCCAGAGTCTTTTGGGCTCTGGATTTTGTGCGCTAATTTGGAATCGGAAACAGAATCAGAATCAAAATAAGAATGAGAGTAGAGTTAAATAAGCGACAACTCACAACTTATCTTGCTCACTTGCCTATTGTCACCACCACCATTTCAAAATCCCACCGTACAGTCTACACTTTCACAAGCTATTCAGTATGCAGTGTATAGAGCAGTATAGAGTATAGAGCATAGAGTATATAGACAAAAGAAAAAGAAGAATTAATATTAATCTTCATCAATCTGTATACTTTGCAAATTGTTCCCGGGGAAAAAACTCGTATCAAAAAGTTGTGCTGTAGGAGACGGAAAATGTGGATGTGGATATGAAAAACTGAGACAAAAAGAGAGTCGGGGACGGAGACGGGGAAAATGAAATTAATTTAGTTCTGATGCTAATTAAAGGTTAAGATATGATAAAATGAGAAACTGTGACACTTTGACACAGTCTCTACTCTCTACTCTTTACTTTACTTTATACTTTATACTGTCTACTGACTGCTAGAATTCAAGAATGTTAGAAAAACAACTTAACTGGTTAAAAAACTTGAAAATGAGATTACTCCTTTAATCTCATCTGTTTATTAATCTGGAGGATTTTGAGGAGCCAAGTGTTTCCAGTGACGTTGACTTTGACTTTGAGCCTGAATTTGGTGTTATGAGACCACTTAGTTGTATTCCCAAGGAATGGTTAATCTAATAATATCCAGTATCCAGTTTCCAGGATTTCTGTTTCTGAGTTTGGAACTGAAACTAAATCTGTTCATGAATCTGCTTAAATAGTGGCAAAAGAGCTACAGGAGACAATACACACTACAGAATAGAACAGGAGCAAAATGGACGTTATGAACTTGATACTTGAAAATTGATACATTAAGATCTTGCATGTGCATATCTTTATGTGTGTGTACTGTGTAGTGTGTAAGTGGTTGATGGGTGAAGTGTGAAGTGATTTAATGAAGACTCAGTTTTCACTTCCCACCGACCAAATTAGATTCAAGTAGCAAAGTAATAGCATTTATACGAATATGCATGAGCATGGAGATGAAAGATGAGTATGAAGATATAGGCAATCTTTTGTCATAGAGGATAATACACAATACATAGTATAAAAACAGTGCAGTGCAGTGCATAAAATACACATAGAATACACATGGAATGTATCGGTAGTACTGAGTTGATAGTTGAGAGGAGAAAGTAGAAAGTACAAAGTAGAAAGTACAAAGTAGAAAATAGAGAATGTCAGTAACAATTAAAGAGTTTGGCGACTGCCTCATGTGCTTGGTGCTTTGGGCGAGAGGAAAACAATTAGCGAGACAGCCAGGCCGTGGTTAACGTTAAGCAGCTATGCAACTTATACAAGAGTTGGGCTGTAGCTTTAGCTTTAGCTTTGTCTCCAGTCTACACCGTATCAAGTCTCAATACAAAACACAAAGCACACACGAATTCTCTAATATACTTTCCTCCACACTGCATCTACAATCTAAAGTCTACATTCTACATTCTTGTCTGTTGTGTGTTGTATATTGCACGGAGTGCGCTGGCAATTAAGCAGGAATAAGTTGTGCCTCTGTTTTGTCACCCATGTCCCATTATTCCATTATACTCACACCATTCTTATTCCTTATCCTCCTGTCTCATCCCTCATCCTTCACACACTACAAACTACAAATACGATACACAATGTGCAGTGTGCATTCTCATGTGTCGTGTGTTCGTTTGAGGATTGAGGAAAAAGTTTCAAGATAAATGACGTTTGAAAGCGTACGTGTAGATTGTACAATGTACATTGTACATCTATATCATGTGTCGTGTGTCGTGTGTTGTGTTGTTTGTGATGGTCTAATATTGTGGAAAGAGAAAGTTATTTGTACACATCCAACGAGCCAACGAGCCTTCTCTCATATCTTTTCCATTCTACATTCTACATTGTACATTGTACATTCTACTCCCAGTTCTTGTGAGAGCTGTGAGATGGGAAAATTGCGTGGACGTGCGTGATACAACCACTTTGAAACGGCGGAGGAAACGAGCGGAGTGTGACGACCTCAAAAAGGAAGTCTCTCGTACAAATGTCATGAAGTTTCTGGATTCTAGAGTCTAGAGTCTTCCGAGTTCCCCAAATCATATGAACTATGGAGTATTGGAGTATGGATTACGGATTATGGATATTGAACCTGTTTTTGCTCAACCAAAACAATAATAATAATAATAATAAGATCTACAAATAGAAATAGAAATAGTATCAGACAGAGAAGAGACAGAGAAAATCGAAATCGAAATAAGGATAGAGACAAAGACAGTGACACAAAATGCATAAAACATGATAAAACAGCTTCTATTAGTAAATTGGAGATGAGCTGAAGGCTGAAGCTGGTGTCACGTCATGAGCACCATCCATAAAAATCCATATCCATAAGTATCATTGTCATTATCATTATCATCAGGACTGGAAGAGAAAGTGATTGAAGAGCCAGATTGAAATTGAGATTGAGACTGAACCTTCTTTTCTACCCATAATTCATGCGTCTAATTCTAATTCTAGTTCTAACATCTAATATTGTATACGTATAAAATGTATATATTTTTCTTTTGTTTGTATTACAGAATGTAGACTATCCGGATTCCGGGATCTACCGTTGCATCGTCACGTATGGAGAAGGGGACAAGGCACTGGACGAGCTGCGACGGGAAACGAGAGCCGTCGAACTCCTTGTGAATCAACCGTATCGAAATCTATGGGATGAGGAGTACAAGGCAAGTTGAATTCCGAATATTTTCTCTATACTTTCTCCTTTTCCTTTAATATTAAACCTATTGAATTTTCCTGTCCCCAGAAAGAAAAAGGGTGGGAACCCTACTTTTACTTTTGAGTTTACAAATTTAGATAGTACTTTCTTTTTATTCGTCTATTTGTCTATTTTGCACTTTCTCGCTCTTCCAGGATTTATTTATACAGTCAACAGTGTGTATTTTGAGTCTTGAACAATAGTAATAATATTAGTATTAGTATCAGAACGAGAATTGGAATCAAAATCAGCATGAGCATCAGTATCAAAGCATCAGTATAACTCTTCTTGTCTCTCAACTCTTGTACGATATTTTTGTACGTATTTGGTATTTGTCTTGTGTCTTATGCCTTGTGCCTTTTGTGTCTAGCGTCTAGCGTCTAGTATCTAGTGTAGAAATTTATATGGAGATGGAAAAAAGGAGTAAAAAAGTATTCCCTTGGCACTCTTATTACTCACTCTGATGTGACGTTGAGATGTAGATAACTCTAGACTCTAGACGCTAGACTCTAGACTCTGGGCTTTACTTTTACTTGAGGCGCTCTGAGTTCTGAGTTCTGAGTTCCGACTTTGGAGTTCTGAGTTTGGAGCTTCAAGAAGTTTTTGAAAATGAAAGTGCTTCTATGTACATTATACATATTTGAGATTAGAATTTCTCCTCTTAATCCTGATCCCTATCTAATTCACATAATAAAAAATTGAGATGAACCTGCAAGCAGGTTAGTGGAACGAAGTTCGTTGTTGTCTGCACGTAGGAGGTTCAAAAACATGTCTTTTTGTTAGAAAAGTGAAGTTCATATTGTTTTTGAACTTATCATAAAAGGTCCATTTTGTCCATTTTCGGGGTGTGTTTCTGGTTTGC
>JABASP010002400.1:0-20412 GCA_019776565.1 Sminthurinus signatus | reverse complement strand
AAAAACGTTCTTGCTTGGACCATGGTCGAAAAGTCCCGGCGTCACCTTCAATTCGGGACTTGAAGTAGAAGTGCACCGCTATGTTCAGACTTTTACCGGGTACTGTAAGACTTAAGACTTTCACCTTTTCTTTTTTATGCCTAAAAAAGTAAAACCTACTTTGTTCTATCAGCAGTATAATTTACTACCAATTTACGATTTTGTAACAAATGACCTCAGAACTCGGAACTAAAAAAAAGTTAAAATGTGTATTCTCTATTCTCTCATATGATGTATAATGTTGTGGTTTGTGGTTCGTTGGCCTGATTACTGATTGGGTACTGCGGATTGCTAGTGTCTAGTGTTTAGTGTGCAAATATATTTAGTTCATTTCAACGCCCTTTAATTTTTCCCTACTGTTTACTGTTCCGGTAGTTCTCTTCTATTATTGTGCTTGGACTTGTTTGTAGTTAGTACTTTTTATCTTTTGTTTTCATGCAGATATAATAATAATTCATAGTATTTTATATTATATAGTATGATGGTGTAGCACCATTTCAATTTAAAGTAGTACTAACTACTAACTACGCTAAGTACATATAATTATAAATACGCCAATATGATGCAATATGATAGCTCTTCAGAGACTGGTCATTATCATTTTGTATTGAAAATTGAAGCATGATAAATGGTAGTATTTATGCGATGAGTTGCTGTCAGCTGTCAACTGTATGAAAAAACAAAAAACCATTATCTACTCATTAATTTAAAAGTTTGTTCCCCCTAAAATTCCACTAATTCAACGTATCTTGTACCTATTTTCTGTATTCTGTATTCTGAATTTGGAATATTATGATTACCCAATTTTTTTTTACCTTTTCTCTTTGAAATTGGCATGTCTGTCTTTATCATTTATGCTCACTGTTCACTGTTCATTGTTCATGCAAGTACGCAGACACTCTGTCATACTGACAGAATTTTTCATGTACATAAAATAGAAATGTAAAATGTATCAAGTAAATGAAAAATGAGTTCAAAAGGCTGGAAATGGCATACAACATACAACATACAAAACTCAAAAGACAAAACAAAACCAAACCAAACCATGTATCACTCACTAAAACTAGTAGAAATTAACTCACAAACTACTTTCAATAAACTCCCAGACCCCATCCAAACTACAAACTACAAACAAAATAAACAGACGTAGAAACCGTTTGTACCTTTTTAATGTATACAGTCGAATCAAGACAAAACTCACGTTGCGTATACAGTATACAGTCGACAGTTCACATGATACATAATACATAATACACACCGTAAATATACTACCAGTGTAGTCCATAGTTATTATACAGCTTTTCCGAGTGAATAACAACAACTCTTGAGTAAGCAAATTCAAACTGATAAAACTCGTATCTTTTTTTTTCTATTTTGTTTACAGGACGACCAAGATCCATACCAAAACCAAATCCAAAATCAACGGGTGAAAATTTTGACTTGACTTTCCTTTCCCATTCGTTTCAGTGTTTCAGTGTTTCAGCGTTCCAGTCGTCAAAGGTAAAAAGGAGAGAGACGGCTTTCAGAGATAACTACAGTTTTGGATATATCTATTTCGGTACTTGCAAAAGTGCCGAGAGAACCGAGGAGACGGAGAATCGAGGTGGAGATAAAAAAAGGTATCGCTACTAGAATTTTTTCCCTCAAACTAACAATCATCATAATAATGATAACAGCGGCAAAGTTCTATATTGTATATTGTATATAGCATCTAGAACTTTACCTAAATAATACATCATATACTCGCACAAATGCATACTTTTCATATTATGGAGTAGATAGTTTATACTGTGTGTACCGGGGATGTGTTTCTCGGTTCTAGTTAATAAGTGAGAGTATATAATTTCGTCATGCTTCTCTTCTGCTACCTCGACATCATTATGTTAGGCATACGGCGTACGGGATAAAGCTTACTTATCTGCACTGTGCATACATGTACAATGTACAAGATACAAGTATACAACTAGTTATTTTTCAAGTGAAACATAATACGGCACAAGATGAAGAATGGTGATGAAACGAGGGAAAAATGTCTTGTGCGAATATGTAGAATGTAGAATGTGCGGTCTTCAATGTGCATTTACATATACACAAGCTCACGTAGAATGTAGAATGTAGAATTTTTACATTGTACATTGAACATTGTACATAAAATGTGAGAGAAAGGAAGACACGCAGTCTGTCTAACTACTAAATAAAAAAACTGCTCCAGTGCAAAGTTCCTATGTGTATTATTATACTCGTTTCTTCCTTGTAGAATGTACAATGTACATTGTACATGTATTTTAGATTCTACATTTCGTACATTTCGTACATGCGGTCGTAATGATGAAAAAATGGTGGCTTTGGGCAATAGGCACACAATCATTTTCTATCTGTAATTTTTACGGACCCAGAGGAAAACTTTCGGATAGAACGGGAAAAAAAGAGGAAAACTCGTGGAAAAAATTAGTCAATAAGCATGTACAATGTACACTGTACACTTATATACACATCTAATATCTACCTAATATATATCATGGATATGAATACAGTAGACAGTATACTAGAACGTAGAACGCGGAATGATTATGTAGAGATATTTACCATGTACAACATAAAGTGTGTACATACATTGTAGCTATGTGTAGCTATCTCTGGATTTTTCCTCCTCTTTTTGAAGGTTCGATTTATGTATGCAAAATTATGAAGGTCGTTGTACTTTAAAGCATTTTACATTTTACATGTTCTCTACCTTCCCTAAATAAAGAACTAAAGATCCTATAATATTATAATATATTCGTAAATATTAAGAGAGAGAGAGAGATAGAGAAGGGGAAAAAGTGAAAGCGAAAAGAAATTTGTAATAAATTAATTTTTTAGTCAACTCACTAATGCTTCGTTCTTTTGTCGTAATTGTGTTGCTCGTTCTCGTTGTTGCTCCACCTCAATCTTCCAGAGGAACAAAACTCTTGATGACTTTTCCAGCTGTAGGAGAAAAAATATACAAAGTTAAAATTTCCAAAATGTATTAAAATAGTATGGAATTGTATAATATTTTATCGTTTTATCCATATTCGTAATATGCATTACTTGATGTGTCAATCGTCAATCGTCACGAAAATGTAAAATATTATGCACATTTTTCATGTTATGTTCACTGTTTAGTGTTCAACACTCAACATTTCAGGCGTAATGATTTGTAATAAAGTTCACAAACAAGTTGTATTACGAGGTGCGTGTGAGAGGTGTTCTTTTCTTTATTATGTTTTCTCTGTACAGCGTACACTTTACAGTGTACACATGTGCTGTGTATTGTATATTGTGTTTATGTCTCGGGTATAAAATACAAAATACACAATGTACATTGTACACCGCAGACAGCATGTATTATGTGTATATGCGAATATGTTGATTCATTAATGAAATTACTTTCCTTCTCTTATTCTTTCTTCTTCCCGTTTCCTCGTGTTTTCGTGTTTTTACATTATGTATTATGTACAAGTAGTTTGTAGTTTGTAGTTTTCACTCAAAATTAGTAATAACTTGAGAGTACAAATTGGTAAATATTATTTTACGAGAGTTGTATACAAGTGTAAGGGTATTTTATGTGTATCTACAGAAATATGCCTACAAAATACAAAACATCTGGCTCTGGTGTTGTGTGTTGTGTAGTTGTGTATGAAATGTGTGATAAATGTAATAGTGGTGTAAAATTGTTGTACATTGTACATTATACAACCAAAAGTCATTTGGAAATGAATCAAAGGAACTTTGTGGAAAATGTGCATGTAGTATCTAATATCTACGACGGAGGATGTAGGACGAAAGTCTTCTACTGAACTTAAAATATCATCTACTGTTTCTTGTTTTTAGGGTTTCCTTAAAATTTAAAATAAATTTGAGTTTTTAAGTAATTTAAAATAATAATAAGGCTGATATTATTAATTGTAGGCTACAATATTATTTTCAATGGGTCTTTTTCTACTTCTGATAACGTATTTCATTGTGTATTTATATGGTTGTAATCTGTAATTTATATTACTATGAAACATGGATTTTCCTGAAAAGAATAAATTTTAATTACTCGTCTCTCGTCTACTTGAAACATCAAACAAGATGTAAAATATCTAAATTGAAAATGTAGAATGTAGATCATGAAAATAGTTTTTTAGCTCAAAACATTGTATAAAAAATATCGATTTTGTTAGATTAGGATCTTTTTTGCAGTTTACAGTGTAGTGTGCTGTTTATTGTGTATTGTGTAAAATGTGGGATGTTATAAATGAAATATGATTATGTATTATGTACTGCGTACGTGATTGAAGATCCGACTGATGAGAACAAGAGACAAGAGTCAAAAATAGTAACTGAAAAGGATTTCTCATCAACTTTCCCAAAATGTGCTCAATCATGTGTAAATAGTCAGATTCAATTTCATTTTCATTTTTCATATATATACGCAGAACGTAGAACAGGAACCAAGAACCGTGCATAATGAATATATTTCTTATAAAGTAAGATGTACAATGTACAGTGCATAGTGAATTTCGACACTCGTTAATTTTTTTCGAGAACCGAGAACATAATACGAATATTGTGTAGTTTAGTCAAGTATCGGAGAAAGTATTTGAATAAAGTATGAAAAGTTTGGCTTACCCTGCGATTGAGGATGAAGAGTACAAGGAAAACGATGATAGCAAAAATAGAAAGGTACCATGATTCTGGGATGAGGCTGTATTAAAAAAAATACATCATGTACATTATATGTCATGTATCAAGTATCAAGTATCACTTAATAAAGTAGTACATCAAGGATAAAAGATAGCTTAAAGATATTACAACCTTCCAATTATATTGTACTAAAAAGAAGTTCTACGCGGATAAATTTTTTTTTGGATTTTGGTAAAAGTTATTGTTCGTCAGAAAATTGGGGGATTTTCATCAGAATTATGAATCTGATACTATTTTTGGCAACGTGGAAAAATTCCTACGAGATTTTCCCTACTGAGAAAATCTTCATGCAAATTTGTAGGGCAAGAACTTAAGAGTCTTAACAGAAGTACGACAGTTTTTATGCGGGTTATATTTATTTTATTGGTTTTGTTTGGGCAAATCATTCCTGTCATCTGAGATGATAAAGTGACAAATGACAATAAAAAGAAAATGATGAAGAGTAAAATTTTAACTCAATATACTAAATACGAAAAGCGATAACTTACTCTCTTCCTCGTCCTCCGGGGAAGCTGTATTGCTCTGAGCAGTCGAGTGCATCTTTGAGAGGGCTGATATTGATGAGAACTGCATGAGCTGTGAGGACGATGAGAATGGCAAAGGATTTGAGCCTGAAATGAAATTATGGAATTAAAAAAACGTCAAAGATAAAGTCAAATTGTTCGTTTAAAGCAAAAGAAAAGATAGTTTAGAGTTTAGAGTTTACGTAGTTGGCGGATGGTTGAATAGAATATAGAATTAATTTCGCATACAAAGTAAATGAAACATGAAGCACTTTTATCTATAAACGGATGTAGCATGTGATAATCTGTGTGTGTTCATATGATATAGGATTTAGTATAAAGTATAAAGCATAGTAAAAGTGCATGTACTTACCAACTTCCTGGCTGCGAGAGGAGTGTGACGGAGAATAGGAAAAATGCACAGAAAATGACTAGATAGCCAGGAAAGAGACAATTTAGACTGGAAAATGGCCGCATTGAACTTGCGGGTAAGACGAGAGGCGGGTCGATGGGATATTCATCTGATTCTGGCACCAAAGTGGAGTTGGGACATCTTTCACCAGCCTCCAAACAAGGAAGCTTTTTTCATACAACATAAAACACACACAATATTATATTATACATTATACAGAATGTAGAACAGTCAACCCAGATTCAAACAGTACTTTTTTTATATACATTTAATGTACATGAAAATTTTCTATACATTTTTTACACAAAAACATATGTCAAATGCAGCTACTTCATTATTTGTTATTCGTTATTCGTGCCTTGACTTGATTTCATTTTATGTTCTGCCTCCTGCATTTTAATATCCATTTTGTGGGTGTGTAATTTTTATCAGGGGTTATTGTAATTTGTTTTCTATTTTGAATTTTGAATAAGCATGATGATGTTTTTATATTTGATCTTTGAGCTTTGAGATTTGAGCTGCATTGTGCCTTGTATATTGTACATTGTATGTTTTACATTACAATCAGATGGAAAATGTCTGGATTTTACTAATAGGCTCTGTGTAATAGATCCAGTTAACTACAGGATACCTGATATATTATGAATTATTATGTAAAGTTCACTATAGACAATTTTATAATGTATTTGTATATTTTGTATTGAAAGAGAAGACGGAGAAGATGAACCAAAGGGGAAATTATGAGGTGTATGGTGTATTCAATTTCTGTGATTTCTTTCTTTGGTATATGTTTCAACTCGCAACTTTGAATCTCCAAGTGCGAAATAATGATGTGATGTGAATGATATCTGCTATTTGAAATTCTAGATCCTAGAAGTGATTTCTCGTCACAACTGATGCGAAAAATGGGAGATGAGAACGAGGACATGTGATATTACAAAGTACAATGTACAACATGAAACATGATATACTTTTCCCTTCTTATTGATCTTGGTGTCGGGAGTCGAGAGTCGAGAGTCTAGAGTTGAGACTCGAGAGTTTGAGAGTTCCAGAGTTCGAGAGTGTATTTCTATGTCTACAAATTTTTTTTGAGATTCAGATTAATCAGCCATCCGGGAAAAAATCTATGTAGTGTATCACTCATCATTTGTCTCCTTTTTTCCCTCTTCCTCTCCTGTCCTATCTGTTTCTGTGTCTGTTTCTGTGTCTCCTTCCCGAACTTTGTACACTACCAAAACTCGTGAATGTGTGTGGGCATAAGTGCCGAGTGCTGATCTCTCCATGTATTATGTATATTGTATATGAAAAGTATGTATTAATCAGAGCAAGTTTGAGCCCTTGAACAATGAACAATGAACAACTTCATGTTTCCTAGAAAGAATAATTTTTTTTCCTCCTTTGTGAAATATGATGAACATTATGAAATATCTACATTTGGAGAAATTTATTTTGTAACGACTAACGACACACTAGACACTAGACACTACATATAATATTATAAAACTATAGTTGAAATGCACAGAGATCAGAGCTACATGTATCAAAATTTCTGATGAAAATATGTTTTGTCTTTGACGCTTGACGTCGCATAATAATAATAGTAATAAATTACTAATAATCTTCGTACTATTCTGTTATGTGTTTTTGTATCACTTTGCTTCTGAATTTAGAATTGATAGGAGTATGCAACTTGACTAGTTTTTGTGGATGGGAAATGTGAAATGGAGAGTAAAAAATCTGAGATGTTTGCAAAGTGCATTGAGTGTTGAGCTGGCTGTTGGTTGTTGTACTTAATGTACAAATTCGCGGAATGCAGAATTCAGATGCTGGAAATTCAAATTCAAAAGCTGTTCCATGTACAATGTAGAATGTACAATGTAGATTTGTCCTGAAACTATAAAAACAAATCTTTCCCACGTCTGAGATGGATGATTGAATTTGTGTGAAAGAAAACAGTGTAGAGTGTAGATTGCGGATTGTGGATTGGAGGAGACGGGATAATAATATTGTTGTTCACTCACTGTAGATCGTAGATAGTAGATGGTATGTGCAGAATATGTAGAAGTATAACTACACGTGAAAATCTTGCTAGCTTTGTTCGCCTTTGTTTTCTTTGTCTTTGCCCTCACGCCTTTTTCTTCTCTATCTATCATTTAGAATTCTAGCATTCTAAAATCCTAGAATCCTAGAATTCTGGAATCTAAACTCGTGGCTTGAAAATCTAGAAGCTAGAAGAATGTAGAATGTAGAATCTATGAGAATGTCCAGAGTCCAAAGAATATAGAAGATGGAAGACTAATAAGAATTCATCTCATGTCTCATTCCAATTCATTCCTACGTTCATTTTCACTTTTCACCAATCATGAGGAAGAGGAAAATTGGATTTTCTCTCTCTCTCTATCTCTTGACTCTTGACTCCTGACTCTTGACGTACTTTCACTCTCCACTTATTTGATCTACGAGCCTCAAATTTCATTTTATATTTGATGAAAGAAAGAGAGAAAACAAGAAATTTCCAGAAATCTTTGTGCACATTTCGTACATGTATGTATATGAAAAAGTATACCGAGATGGAAATTTGTGGTGAAAGTAGAAAAGAAAGTCTACATACAGATATTAGAAAATATAGTACCATTTGTTATATTATGAGCTATGAACTATGAATGAATGAATGAGGGTTATTCAAGTTTTCCTCAATTTAAATTTCACACTTTAGAACGCTCTTGTGAACCTTTTTTTGCAAACTTCATGTTCATTATTTACTCTTTCTCCTGAAATGATGAGCTTTGAATGAATGAGGGAAAAATAAATAATAAATAATAATGTGTATATTGTAGATGTTAAAAAGTATTTATATTTACTATTTACTTACCATAAAAATAGCATTAGTTGCACTGAGCAAAAGTATTGCAAAAATGGCAAGAAGTCTTCTCACCCACAACTTGGATTCCAGGGAACATAAAGAGCAGAGAGAGCTCAAACTTGTTGATACTTTCTGTAAATTTTTAGAAAAAGAAAAAAAGAAACAAAGTGTTATATACTTTATACTTTATACATAATACAGATATTATATAATATATAGTGTAATATTATATACAGTTGAAAGTTGAATCAATATCCTATATATCTTTTCAATTTTCTTTTTTCTACATGTACGTATATTATTCTATCCACATTTTATATATGTAAGCTGTAATCCGTGAGTATTCAGCGTCTAGCGTCGTTGAATGAATCCATTTTCCATCCCAGCTTTAGAACTGGATGAATGTCAAAGAGTGATTTTTTTCTCACTTGATTTCCTTTCAATTTACAGACGATAGACACACATAACACAGAGTCACAGCAGAGTGAGGATAAAAAAGCTCAATCGGTTAGACCTAAAGCCAAATTCTAGCTCCTAAATTCTCTATACATGTAAAATGTGGAAAGTGGAGAGTGTCTCATGTCTCATGTCATTTATTTTATACCACATCAATCGAATACAAACATACACGTATCATGTATAATGTGTAATACTCTTTTATACTTTTTGTATGTATAACCTATACTTTTATATCTGTATCTTTCACTTGATTTAGTATTCAGTATTCAGTAGAAACATCCTACTCTGACTTTTGAATTTTGAACTGACTTTCATCCACTTACTGCTTACTGTATTTCATCGAAAATCCAAACACCAAATTCTAAACTCGAAAATCCGAGATGAGACATGAGACGTGTAACTTTAACTTTTCATCTGATCAATTTACATGAGAACGCTGAGAGCTGAGAGCATCTTCTTTTCTTTCCTATTTTTTTCCTAATGTTGATTTCTCTTGAATTTGAAAGCCGTTTTCCTTTTTGCTTTTTACTCATGTGTCGTATTAACTTTTTTGAGGTTTGAGATTTGAGATTTCCGATTCGAGGAAAATAGAGAGATAAAGGATGATTCTATTTGCATAAAAAGCTATCTAATTTTGTGATTTGAGACAAACCAAAGACATTTATTAGACGTTTATCTTTTCAAAGAAAGAGAAGGGCAAGTAATATTGAATATTATATTATTATACACCTTTGGATTTTATAATTCAGTCCTCTTTTCATCTTTTAACGTACTTGTATTAAAGTATAAATTATGTTGTGCATTATAAGCAAGATATTATAAATTAGTATAAAGTCTGTAGTACTAATATAAAAAGTAACATGTGACAATTTGACAAATCACGTGTAATGCAATCATTCTCCTATTCTTATCATTTTCCCCCTTCCCTTTGGATTCTTCTCCTAAAATGGTATGTGATATTTTGACATGAAAGTATTCAAATAGTACTCGTGTCTTGTAGAAATATTTGAGACTTTCCTTGTGAGAAAATGTTAAAGGGAAAGCAGGAGAAAAAAAGGTGGGCATCTTGAAAGATGGATTGGTTTTACTCTACACTCGAGACTCGAGAGATTATGCTTACCTTGAGGCGGGATTTAAGCGGAGAGGTTTCACAGGCGGACACGGCACTGATGACCAAGAGTATCAAGAGAACCAGGATTGCTGTAAGGAGACCGACAAAGGTGAAAGATATGGCAAAGAAAGTCGCCAGTGAAAAGGATGCCAGGGCAGAGGGACAGGCGAGACTGGTGATTCCCGCATACGGCTCTTTGTGCATCAGAAATTCCGACTCCTTACTCGGGTCTTGAAATCTCAGAGTGAGCAGTTGTGTTTGTTTAGCCAGATCTCTGTACATGGTAAATGGTCACAAAATACAAAACACAAAACAATCCCATTTCAATTTTATTATAGATATTACATTATACATTATTACATATTATATTACATTACACAAGCTTTCCTTTCACTACTACTTTTCCTCGTTACTTTTAACTTTTACTATACTCGTCATTGTAGGTTGAATGTGAACTGTACAATGTACAATGTATTTGTGTATTGTGTATTTTATATCAAAGTTTAAAACCGGGAGAGAGAAATGTCATTGTCTCAGGTTTCAAAGTTTCAAAAGTTTCAAAGTCTCAAGTCTCCGCGGCATCTTTAAAGCTATCGTCAACATTATCATCATCATCAGCATCATCCTTATTATTGTCATTGTCATTATGATAACAATAACATGAAAGGAATAATAGTATCCATGTTACAAAGGAGACGGAGATAATGGCCAAGTATGATATTGGCCGTGTGTCTCGTCTGATGTTTATAGCATAATATATGTTGTACATTGTACAGTTTGTAAGACAACTGTGTGTTTCGCACAAAACTCACGTTGAATTGACAATAGAGCCTGCAAGTCTTTGCTTTTCTCTTGAAAAATTCAAATCTCTCCGTGAATTGTTAATGTATGTGTAATGTGTACCGTGTGCAGTTTTTCGCTTTCAATTTTCAGTGTAGAGTGAAGAGTGAAGAATTTAGCAAGTTGAATGTACAATGTAGAATGTAGGATGTAAAATGTGGAATTTCTAATGGCTACTTATGCCGTGTGTACCGTTTACAAAGAAGAGGTATTTATCCGTCTTTGTGGAGTCTGTGTACTGTGTGGACTGTGGACTGTGTATGTGGGTAGGAGAAAACAAGAGGATGTATAAAATTTGAAATTCTTTTCCAAGTAGGGGATTTGAGAAGCTCAGGCTTCTCAGGCTTCTCAGGCTAGACAAAGCGGAGGAACAAGTTAAAAGGAAGATTATGCATTGAAAATAAGAAAAGGAAAAGTTCTCTCTCTTTTCTCTTTGGCTCCAAGTAAAAAGTCAAAGTCAAAGTTAGGGCCAAAGTCAAAGTTGAAGGGCATAGATATAGAATACAAAATCCTATTTTTCTTAAACTAGTATGCCGACCTGAGTTTGTTTGTTTCTAGTCTCTAGTCTCTAGACTGAAGGCTCTAGAATCTAGATTCTAGACTTTAGACTTTAGACTCAAGACTCAAGTCGAGGTCGGGAGTTTAATCGAGAGAGAAATGGAGGCAAAGGAGATATTTTGGGATGAAAGAGAGTAGAAGAGGAAACTATAGGGGAAATGGGAATTAGACGAGAAGGTTTTTCGTTCCTATATGTAAATCAGTGTTGAATGTATAATATATGTGTGATAATAATAATAATATAAAGAAAAGAGTGGATTTTCTCACCTGTATCCATCTCTGGATATGAGTTCCTCTTTGAGTCTGAGGCGGTAGCTCTCCAGCTCTGATTGATTCCTCGCTGTTTGATTATTCTCATCCACGTTACTCTATTCAAATTGAAATTGAAAAGACCACATGAAGACAAAAAGACAGTCAAAAATCAAAATCAAAAGTGCATATTCATTATTCATATTGATTCACTGACTGAACATTTGTCTTTTGTCTGTTTGTTTGTAAACATTCCATATTCATTTTTTAGACAAGAGGAAATTTATTGGGAACTCTCAACTTTAAACACATGAAAATACAGAAAATGGAATGTCAAATGTCTTACATTTGAGTCTTCGGCGTACGTGGAATTTAGTTCTGAGGGAAAGTCTTTAGTTACGAGATCTTCAGGTCCAGGTTGAAGTTCACCATTCTCCGTGACAGAGGCTGTACTCGGTCTCACCTGTGAATAATAATAATAATATTATGAAAGAGTATTCGTTTAATAATTAATAACATTACCTCATTGTCAAAATGCATTATGCTTCATAATAATAATTGTATTTTATTCATTGATCAAGCTTGAATCACAAAGTGACAATTAATTGGTTTTGATCTAGTTTCATTCAAAAATCCTTTGATTCTTCCATACATTTAACCCGTCTATTTACTATTTACGTTCTAGTCTTTTGTTATGCATTATGCATTATTCATAATTGCTGGTTCTTGATTGTATTTTATACAAGGGAAATGAGTTCAGAGAGAACGAAGAAGACAGAAGACATATAAAAAGCCTTAGTACTTATTATTCCATCACTTGATCATATCGTCATGTTTTGTTTTTGTTTTTCTTCGTGGTTAATTTCATTATGCAACTAACTTCTTTGTCTTTTCTCTTTGCCATTTCTTCTTTGTCTTTTGTCTTTTTTGCATGCAGATTTATTTATGGGTTTACATATTTTCTATTCTCGTCATATAATATTATATAATATTTATTGACAAGGAGAACACTTTTGTCTTGTGTTGTTTTTTTAGGAACATTAAGTGGTTGCTTTTGTAATAGTTTCTAGTGTCTAATTTTCTAGTGTGTCATCTCCTTTGGTTTATGGTAACTCTTTACTCTCGTCATTTGTTTATTTTGACACTGCCAAAATTGTTTAGAGTTTATAGGTTCAATGTTAAAGGTTGGAAGTTGGATGTTCAACGTTCAACGTTTTCAAGTTTATATAATATTCATGAAATTTAAATGGTATATGTAAATAAGTATAAACGGAACGTATTGACGTGATTAAAGAGTACGAGTATTTCAATAATAAAGATGTGAAATATCAAGTACATGCAGAATATATTATCTTATAAAGAGTTTAGAATGTAGACTATAGACATGTTGTTTCTTGTTTGTTTTTATACTTAATAAAGACTGTCTTTCTTTCTATCTGTTTTTCGCTAGGGTATGACACATGACATTTGGAATTCCGAATTCGCACATGCTAAAATATTCATGCATATAATTTGTGTTTATTTATGTCTGGGGAAAGTTAAGTGGAAAGTGATGCTCGTGTTTAGTGTTTAGGAGCGATGCACTGTGTAGTACTGTGTACTAGAATGAACTATGAACTACAAACTACAAACTATGGGAAATAGAAAATGAATTTACCATGAAAAGTGTATATATTACATAATAGATATGCTGTGTGCTACAGGCATAAAATAGATGGTACATATAATATGATAATGAATAATGAACATACCGGTTTCTTGGCTTTGACGATGAAGTACGTCTTGAGTCCTGCGATTCTGAGAAGTTCTTCTCGTTTCTCTCCATGTCCAGGCTCCACTTCAAACTCATCCTTGAGGAAGTTCAAAGTTTTCTCCGAGACGTGAACTCGCCTGTAAATCCAATTTCCCCTCATTAATACAATTAACAAAAGTCAACTCGACGAAACTACATTTTATATTATATGAGTAATATGTTATATAAATATCCACACTCAACAAAACTAACAACAACAAAAACAAAAACAACAACACTTGACAACTTGGATTCAAATTATGAATATCTATTATAATTATTATTATTAGTATTCTCTTATGAATATCATTCTTTTTTTTAACTTTTTAACCCCACTTTCTTCAGTCTACTCAAGATTCACGATCAATCCTATGATCACTGATGCTATCAATTTTTTTTGTAGGAAAACTAAAAACTACAGCAAACTACATGCAAAACTACTGACTACAGCAAAGTTTAGACACTTGAAAAGTAAAATGATTTATACTTTTATTGTATAATTTTCTATGTACTATTTTTTATAATTTACAGCTTTTGTATTGTCTGTGTTTTATGCATCGACTGATTTGATAGTCAATCTCATTGTTCAGTTATAGATTGTAGATTGTGGATACATAAATACTTGACTGTTGTGTATGGTAAAATGAAGAAAAGGACAAAAAAAGTTGGAGCTGTTTGAAATTTTTAGTGCAGATATCTATGCATAACATGTACAATGTACAATCTACAATGAAACTTGTAATGTACTCTTTATGTTTTATTTTGTATTTTGTATCATGTCTCTTTGGTTTTACCAGGATTTCAAATTCCGACTTGCAAATACACAATACACAATCTATGCATAATACATGCTCAGATCTCAGATGGATTCATGTTGTCTTGTCTCCACAAGGACAAAAGAACTGTCCGCTCTCCACTCGCTACTTTCTCCATGCGGTGGTAGAGAATAGGGAAACGGGGGAGAGGAGCAACAAAAAAGAGGAAAAACAAATTATGTATCTACATTCTCCATTCTCCATTCTCTACATGAAGAATGAAGATGTATAAACTGAGAAACTGAGATATACCGCATCAAATTATACTTAAAACTCATGTAGTTTGAATGCATACATAATGCACACATATCTGTTTGGTTGTACACTGTACAATGTAGAATGTGCAATCGAATCGAAGCACTCCTTCATCTCATGCTACACGAAATGGCAAAGGCAGCGGCATACATAAAATTGTATAATAAAAACAGAGCCATGTTCGAGTAAAAGTACAAGTAGAATGTGGATGGACTTTCTCCATCGGATAATTTGTTGCTTTTCACTCTTACTCTCTCTTTCTCTCTTTCTTTCCGTCTTTCTCTTCCTTTCGCCACTCTCCCTTGCGGATATTGCATTTAGTCTCTTTGTACATTGTACATTTGCAGTATGGAGTATATTGTACATTGTACAGTTTATACGACTACTTTAGCTTCGGCAGCAGTGGAAGTTGTGTAACTTCTCGGATCTCGGATAATATAAAAGAGTACATAATATAAAAGATATAAGACGGAAAAGTTTTAATGGTCTCTTCCATTTCTTTCTTTCTCTCTCTCTCTCTCTCTCTCTCTCTCTCTGTTTCTCTTCTTTATATTCTTCATTCTACAAACTCTACACTCTACATGTGGGCTATGAGCTATGAGTTCTTGTCAAGTTTTCATCCGAAGTATGCATGTAAATAAATATACTGATATAATATAATATTATACAACTCAAGTATCAATAAGTGTCCATCCGCCATTCGTCATGCTCCATCTTTCCTCTACCATTTTCCAACAAATTTTGAGAGTATAGAAAGCTCCCTACTCCGTATATATAATACACAGTCAAACTAATGGACGACTTGAATTCAAATTCTATATCTTGTATTCTAAATATGAACAATGAATACTGTGTTCAGCAAAATGCACAACTGGTTTTGCTTTCTGCACAGCAGTCGCCAACTGGTCGTCAGTCGTCAATTTTGAACGTAATATTACATATTACAAGATATCTATATTTATAATATTCAGCTCAGTGTATGGATTAAATTTCAGTGCTCAGTGACATACAGTTTACAGAAGTCATTATTTTCTAGTTTATAATGTACTTTGTGTAGACTGTAGACTGTAAATTTGCTTGTTGGAAATTGGAAAAAATGTATATACTTTTCTTTCTTTCTTTCTCCATTTTTTTGGGATGTATTTTTTTAGTACAAGAATAATAAAAAATTGAATAGTCACAAGATTGTCTCTTGTCCTTAATGTAAAATGTAATGTAATGAACGGTCATTCAATTTACAATTTAGTAACAAGATTCAGACCGTCTTGTCATGTGTAATTTGTACTGAGTGCATATTTAATGCTGACTTTTATATTGTGTTGTATTGTATATTGTACATTGTATTGTTATTGTTGTGTAACAGCAAACAGCATGTGTTTTCATTTTCCATGAACGATGCTAAAGAAAATGAGAAAATACCAAGAAAACCAAGAAAAGGAGAAAAAGAAAGAAAGGAGGAATAAGACGCATGATGAGATAAATAATAATATAACATACAGTAGAGAAGACAGAGAAAGAAATGAAATGAAAAACAATCTAATTAAGACGAAATTAAATAAAAGAAATTAGAGCAAGAGATTCATGAACTTTTTAGTTTTCCTCTCTATTGTATTTTGTAGCATATTCTCTGTTGTTATTATTATTATTATTATCATTCCTCTTGTCTAAAAATAATTATACAGTGGGTTTCTCAGTTTTTAATCCAGTAGGTACTATTAGCTACATACAAAAACAGATACAGATATACTTGGATGAGGACAATATATTTACTTGTATAATTATATAAAGAGTAAAGAGGATCGCAGCACAGAGTACAAAGTACTTACAATCTACAATATTCAATTTATTAAAGTTGCTCTCTCAGCCCTTTTTATTGAATAAGAAATAAGAATGAGAGAACACAAAAACACAAAGTAACATGTGAATTAAAATATAAATAGAAAAAAGAGAGCCAGAGCCACTTGGGAGTTTGGAGTTTGGAGCAAAAGAAAGGTGATAAATTTAAAATCTAAAATGAGTCTGTCTATCTCTGTTCTCTGTACATACTGCATACATCTATTCATTCAAGATCCAACAAGTGACGGAGATACTTAGCTTTGAACCTACCTTAATGCGCTGTACATTGTACATTGTAGGTTACAGCTTAAATTGTCATAATGTCAATGAGCCTGGTGGAACATTGCGAATTGTACGCTGTACTTTGTACATGTAGTAAAATAGAGATATTATTATTGTCTGTGACCAAGTTTAAGGCATGTGCGATGTGAGATAGTGGATCCGAGATGGTGGATAGCGTAAGAAGTTTAAGGTGTACCACGTTCAATTTGCAATGTATGCAAGTATGTATTTTGTGTGTCTCTTATTGTAGATTCTACGTCTACAGATAGCTACACTCAGTGCTCAGTGCTTATAATGTTATCTTGTGCTAAATGCTAAATTCTAAATGTTTCTTGTTGTGTCTTGTGTCTGGAAGGAAATAAAACTTTTACATACGGAGGCAACTATTTTTAGACGGTTCTTTTGCTAATATATCTGAATGCTCTTAATCCTTTTACTGTACTCTGTACTGTTTGCTACACTCTACGCTCTCACTCGCCTTGTTCATGTTTCTCCTGTTCCTCCTGTTCCTCCTGTTTCTATTCATTATGTGGCTCTTACTTATTTATTTATTGCAACATGATAAATAAAAGTTTTGTTACGCTCAATGTACTTGGTTAATGTGTTAGTTATGGGGACTCTTAAAGTACAAGTATTAGCAAAGTACAAGGTACAAGGATTGAGAAGCGAGAAAGGAGAGTAAAAGCAAGCAACCACATGTGTTTGTGGAGGCTTTATTATCTACAAGATGTTTGTAAAGATGTCTACTTGTACCTTGTACATTTTACAGTGTACAAGGTACAAGATACAGACTATACATAATATAATATGTGCCGATAGTACTTAAAAGATACTGTGTAGATATTAGATAGATTCTAGATGTACAAGTGCACATTTTTAGCATTAGATAGTAGATTGTAGATTGTAGATAGTAGAAAGATAAACTGGTGAGACAGAGTACTAATCCAATTCTAATAAGAGAAAAAGCTCAAACTAATAATATACTTAATAATAATTATAAAGACACACATACTCTTACATATGCTGTATAGAAGAAGATTAATACATGAAACAAGAAACTTACCCGGGCATTCCACTGCTCTCCATTTTATTCGCGAGGACAACGTCTTCAGAGTAGATGTCAAACTGTGAAGACAGGACAAGAAAAAGATAAAAATTAATTCAACTGTCTAACTGCTAAATGTGTACAAAGTACAAAGAAAGATATATTATTATCATTATTCACATTTTTAGGACTAGCATTAGATAATTGAATTATCAGGGTCATTGTTTAATTTGTTCATGTTAGTGCAATAATTTACAGTTACAACTACAAACTACAGTTTTCTACATTTTCTATCGTGGTTCAGCATATTCATTACATATTATGGCATATTGCATGGTACAAAATACAAAGTACAAAAGGGATATGTAGATTTAATTAGGGAAAAAATCATCACATGTTACAGGATGTAATTATTATTATTATTATTACCTGCCACTGGCGTTGTCCCAGTACACCAGCAAGAATAGCTCCTGTGTTTTAAATAAAAAGTAAAAAAAAAAACAGGGGAAAATATTATTGTAATACATTGTACACTGTTCACAATATTTATATTTATGTCTCGTGTCTCGCATGCTCAAATATTTTAATTGGATTACTATCAACTACCAACTGTACACAGTATACAGTGTACAGAAAAAATATTATTGTCATTTGTCAGTTTGGTACATTGTAATTTCTAATTTTTAATTCCTCTCATGTCATTTTTCATAATGATATGACTGAAATTAACACAAAAATTACCTGTGTGAATACCCACGCGCATATCCACGGGACTGTTTGTTGTCTCACGAACGTATCTTTAGTAGAAATTAATTTACAAAAGAACATCATGTCATACATACATTTATACTCATATTATAATAAAAAGAAAAATAAGGATGATGGTGAAATTTTTATAAAATATTACGAGTTATTCTGTACTTCGTATTCTTTATTCTGTATTCTGTGCACGCAGATTGGATGAAAGATAAATATGTTGGGTGGGTGAAAGTGGAGAGGGAAAATGAAGTGAATATAAAGTCTCTCCATTAAATATGGGTCAATAGTTTGAATATGAATGTTGAATGTCGAATGTTGAGTGTAGAGGATTCAGAAACTACCTCGAATTCTCTAGTTCTAGTTCTCGACTGGATGTCTACGTTTATTCAACGTACAAGATAAGTACATATTGGAATATGATGAAGTCTTTTCTCCGTCTGTGTTTCTGGTCTGGCTCTGGCTCTGGCTCAGAGCTATGTACATTAAAATTCCTGGGTGATAACGGCCATGTATTATGTATTATGTAGTTCATTTGGCTCGGTCGGGCTCTGGTCGGGCTCTGTTTTGTTCTGGTCATAGCCATTTGCTCACAAATGCCAAAGGACAACCAAAAGTACCTACACAACTATCTAAATTGTAGCAGTGGAAGGCTGTCTATAGAATATAGAATATATAGACTTTAGACGTTCCTTGTTTTTCATTTCCGCTCTGTCCTCTGGTCGTTGTGAAGGCATGAGCCATACACCAAATATTCATATGTATAGAAACATAAGTACAGACTACAGACAAATTTCCTCTGTTTGGACTATAGAAAATGAGGAATGCTCAAATTCTCTCTTCTCTACTCTGCTCTGCTCTGCGTCTTTCAACAGTTCAATAGAGTGACTTTCCATTTTCCCTTTACTATTTCCACTCAATCTGTATTCTGTCCTCTCTAAATCATCATCGTTCTCGATTCTCAATTCTCAATCCTCAATTCTGTGAATACTGTACTATTATATTATGATGTAGTCTGCAGTCGGCAGTAAATTAGATGTATACACGTACATCAACCGACACAATAGGTCACAGTCTATACTTTATACATGTAAAGTAGATAGTTGATAGTTGATATACTGGTAGCTGATAGCTGTAGAAGATTCCTCTTATATCATCAACTTCCGGAATGGGATGCCGACATTAATATGAAATCCTTCAATTATTTGATTTATTGTTTCTCGAGTCTCGAGTCATGTAAAATCTACAATATATAATATACAAAATACATTATGCAGTACGCAGTACTTTTGTACAATGTACAAAACTCGGCTTAGCTTACCGATACCCATACCAATTCCGATTCCGATTCCACCATCCCATCTGAACAAAGATGTAAAGCTCCCAAAATTCATAATCCAAAATTCTGTATTCAATTTAAAAGGAATTAAGTACAGTGAAATTTCTTGGTCCAATTTTTAGAGCTTTGAAGGGATTTAAAAAGTCGGTGTTCTCGGAAGATCTATAATCTAGAACCTAGATTTCTAACTGTAGCTTACCTAGATGGATAGTATATAAGAAGTATGAAGCATGACATTGAATTGGAATGGAATGAAATGAGATGAGGAGAACCCCAACTTTTTGGATCAAAATGGGGATTACGGAAGAAATCAGAACCGTATTTGTTTTTCCCTACTTTGTACTTTCTCCTCTCTACTTTTTAGGTTGTAGCATGCATTTAGTATTTAGTATTTACCAATTACAATTGGAAAGAAAGGAAAGGAGAACTAAATCCACACAATGCTATCCTAGTATACGTATTATAACAGGATCTTTACATTCTACATGTGTTATATACGTAATAGCTACAAACTGCAAACTTACATAATACTTGCACGTATTACG
>JABASP010002399.1:0-20438 GCA_019776565.1 Sminthurinus signatus | reverse complement strand
AATAACGATTTTGTTATTTGAAATCACACCGAATTCACATTTGACAAAGTTAGCAGTCAAAAGTGGAAAGTAGAATTTTTCTGAGACTTGAAATTTATTTTTGGTGAAAAATTGAGAACAATTGCCAGCTTCTAATGGCTCTGGAGGAACTTTTTGTCATCAAAATTCAAAACTAAAGGAATTATTAGGAGTTTACTATAATATATTATTTGCATTTTTTTCTGCTTTCTGACAAATTACAAAACAATGAAGTCAACATGCGAATGTATTTTTATGCTACTAACTAATCATGTACATTTTATGAAACAAACAGGTCTCAGGATTGCATATTGTGGAGTGTCAACACCATGAAGTATAAATTTGAACTCCGGACTTGACCTCTGTTTTTAAATCTGACCCAGGAATTTTTCAACTACTTTGACACCATAAACGCTGTACAAAGCAGGTTGTTGAAATTTGAACAAGAAACTAGACTTCATTTTGATGAACTTTTCTAAATACCCCATAATTTTGAAGGACCTTCAGAGTAATCCAAGACAGACGCTCAAAAATTGAAAGAGGGCAATATTTAATATGAATTGGTGGGCATAATACATTTTTAAAAGTTATGCAAAACGAGCCTTGGTTAGGTTTAAAAACGGAGGTCAAGTTTGGAGTACGTATTTGCATTCAACTTAGTCGATCATCATGTAGTTCGCTGTAAAACTTCACATGTATGACTTGGCATTCTTAAATGTTCGTAAGATTCAAGAAATATAACATTTTGTGACCTTTAAAAAAGTTACAAGTTCGTTTGGGTACGAAAAATGACAAATATAGGACTTTTAAAATAAAAAGAAAACGTTTCATAGGATTCCATAGGAGAACTATAGAATGGCAATAGAAATCTACTATGCAGTTCTATAGAATATCAATAAACGGCCGCAGTACCGCATCAAAATTTTCGAAAAATTTCTATAGAATTGTATGTCTGTCTATTGAGTTTCTATAAAACTTGGTGGAGATTTGGACAAAAATTGACATTCGATTCTATAGAGCATTTTTATGGAGGATTTGCCTTAGGGTCAATGTTCAATGCATAATAATAATAATAATCTATGAAAGATGTATAACATTTGAATTGTATCTAGTAGCTAGTAGAAAACTACATGTCTTTGCCGTTGCGGGTAGTTTGTAGTTTGTAGTTTTGAATCCACTCTCAACTCCTTGAGAATTTTCACTCCTCGTTGAGATTCAAAATTCAAAATGGTCCAGTTAAAATGGGACTAGAAAAACTTGTTCCTCTTTTTCATGTTGAATCACTCAAATCTAAATCGCATATTTTACATTCTACGCACATACGTACACTCTAGATTCTAGACTTTCTTAGGTATATGTAAGTACTACAGAATACAGAATATCATACTTATGTACTGCATCCAACTGTCTCTAGTCTCAAAAAATACAGATATATCTTATGATGGATACTTTAGTCAAATCAATTTTTCTTGTATGGATATTTTTCTATTTTTGTTCCATGTGGTAAAATATGTAGGATGTAGGATGTACTGACGTACATAAGACATAAGGCGCATAGGTTCAAAATCGGTAATAAAGATGTATTTACCTTTACCGAGAAGATGAAGAAAAAGGGAGCAACAGACACACATTTTCCTGCTGTGCATATCTATCTTTTACTTGTCCGTCTGTATTTTAGATGGATGTATCAAGAATCAAGATGAATGCTCCTATCGATAGATCTTATTCTGTTTTTACTCTAACCCTTTCCCTTCACATCTCTCTCTTCCCTTTTCCTCATGTCTATACACTATACATTGCACATGATTCAAGACAAAACGGTGCAGAGGGAGAGGAGGAAACTGGAAAAAGAGTTATCATATTTTTGTCTAAGTTGCAGAAAATCTCAAAGTTTTCCATTTTCCTTCGATCGTGCTTTGCTTTCATACTACCGCCGACGGTACAGACTCCCACATTTACAAAAAAAGAACAAGAAAAAGAAAAAGATATACAAGATACAAGGCAAAGGCCGAAATATTAAATATCAAATATCATACGGAACATTTCCCCCTTTAGTTTAGTTTTTTTCCAAAGGAATGGGAAAAAAGAACGGAAAGATGAAAGCTTTAAGTGTACAAGTTTTCTTTTAAAACTTTGATGTTATAAATTGTACCTAAGATTTTCTAGTAAAACCTAGTTTAATTAACCTAGTTTTAGTTTTAGTTGTTGACAAAAATACAAATGCCAACACCAATGTAGAGTTTAATGTATCAAGTTTCCCACCAATATAAAAACTTGTAGTTTGTAGTTTGTAGTACACACCTTTCATTAATATGATATTGCAATTATATACTGTGCGATGATACTTTCTTATTTCGTATCAGACATTTAGCATGTAAGACACGGTTCAAGGCGGAGGTACAACAATTATTTACTCTTTTACTGTTGACTGTATACTGTATATCTCCAATTAGTTCCTCAATAGCTTTTTTCCACATCCATTCTTTCTTTGTTCTCTGTTTCCCGTTTTGTATTTCATCCACTTGATGAGGCCATCAGAAGACACAAATCTAATGTTTTCCTTTCCTTTGTGGCTTCTTTTAGATTGGGTAGAAACAGAAAGAAGGAAAGAAAGAAATGACGACGTAATTACACAATAATGAAATGACAGACGTGGAAAGAGAAAAGAGGCAGAAGAGAACAGAGACTACCCGACACGTTATCAAGGGACGATTAAAAGTGTCTTCATATTTCGTAATTTGTTTGCTCTCATCCTCTGGTTTGCTGGTTGGTGGTTTTGGATCGTGAGAAGTAAAACTGAGGAAAAAACTTGATTGTCTACAGAAAGGGCAATGAAGAGGGAAGGCGAGGAGCGGACGTTCTGTAAGAGATGGAGAAAATACAGAAAGAGAGAGAGAGAGAGGGAGCGGAGGAAGAAAGTTGAAAGTAGATGTATGGGTTTTCAAAGTGAGTAGTTAGTGCTCAGTGGACACGGGAGCTTCAGTGTTTTCATTGTCTCTGTCTTTCTCTTCCTGCTGTAGTTGGTGTATCCTCATGATCTAGGCTTCGTGATATTGATGAGCTTTGTCTTCCTTGTTCATTGTATGTGGACTGTGGACCATGTTTTTTCTAAGTATATTAGAGTGTCCTGGAAAGGAAAGCGTTGCAAGTACAGACAAACACTAATGCCTATAAAATATATAATACATAATGCACACTTAGATTTATACGCAACCGTATACTCAAAGTTCACTTGTGTCTTATGTGTTGTGTGTGGTGCAGCTCTTTTCTCCTTTTTATTTTGCACCGTGTAGCAAAGAGAAGAAGGTGGAAAGCTCTAGCTTTGAAAGACGGAAGAATGGAAGAAGCTCTGCACTGTACAAGTTGTGTGTCTATGTTGGGAGTTGGGTGTTGGGTGTTTGGTGTGGCAGAGAGAGAAGGGATTGGCATGGCCTTTCTTGAGAATTCTACGGGTGTCTTGGAAGCAATTAAACGTCCCAGAGATTTTTCATGTCACTCTCCTCTGCAACCTCATCAATATGAGCCTCATCACCTCTCACGACCATTTCCCAGCCCTACTCATATTTTCTTTCAATCTACATAAGCCCGAGCCGGAGCTGCACTCGGAATTTTTAATACTTACTCCCTCCTCATGAACGCCACATCAACATCAGCACCAACATCAAACCGGCTTAGTCAACTCCAAACACCCCAAACACCCAAAAACCCTAAACTAACTAACACAAGAAGAAACAAGCAAATATCCCACACAGGAAGAGAAACCATCCACAACTATTATCTATTCTCTATTCTGTACTGTGTACTTTGTTCTTATTCTGTTTCTTGACAAATATGTCTCTTTGCTATTGGTATTCGCATGTCTTATTTATCTCTACCACTGCATGGAAAACAAATAAATAAGACATAAAATTCTTATACTCTTCATTTCATTTGCTTAAAACATTAAATTACAATGAAAGAATTAAAAATACATATTATTTAATTATTATAGCACATTTGATTTTTTTTTATATATACAGAACAAATATCATTGTATTTCAATTATTAGTAAAACAATAAAAAGAGTCAACTATGTCATTGAAAAACAAATATGGAAGAGTAGAGCCTGATACAAAGATTCCTCATTTTACTTTCATTCTTTTGGGATGAATTTTGGATGCAAATATATCGTGTACGTAACAAAATAAGAAATGAAGTTGCCATTAATCTGCGGATGGTTACATGAACTGCGAAACTGGTGAAAATGATGAGGGATGATGATAACGTTAAACGTTCAACCTTCAACGTTAGCGATCATGAGATCTGATATCAGTTTGGATGAAGGATGACGAGACACTGACTACACACAGTTTTTTCCAACTGACATGGCATCCTTCGTTTGTGTGTTCTCGAATTATGTGGGGACAAAGTCAAACGGGATGGTTCAGCTAATGATAGACACACAAAGAAAGAAGGCTGAAGGTATATGCATTATACATATTCTTATATGCATATTATGAAGTTGGTGGTAGACAAACAGAGAGATAGAAACAGAGATTGAGAAAGGCGGATCTTTTTTCCCAGTCCCTTTCATTCTCTCCTTCCTCTCTGTTTGATTTAGCCAACATTGTAGTCAATTTACAGAGCACTGAGGCTGAGTATCTTTGTCTGTTGTCTGTGTGTGGTTCTGGTTCTGGTTCGGCATGGTAGTTTGCGGTTCTTCTCTCTTGGGATAATTAACTGAAAGTTAAATGTCTGTTCTATTCTCTCTCTTTCTCTCTCTTTCTTTCTACCTATATATTCTATATTCTCATGTTTAAATTTCACGAGCTCAATTACCTTCATGTTTTGCATCGGGTATAAAATCTATCCACGTGCATCTTCCCAGCACCACACGAGTTTTCTATGAAAACTGAATATTTCACGTATTTGTATTCGTATTCGTATTTACAATCCACAATCTATTCCACAGTTGTAAGTTGAATCTCTATACTCTATATTCTATATTATGCTGTATGCTGTATGCGTAATACTTGGAAGAAGAAACACAAGTAAATTCTACAAGTGCAGTTCCTGGATGTATCCAATTGGCTCATATAAATAAATGTAACTGTTCAACCATCCACAGATTCCAGATTCCAAATACCAAATACACACCGCACTGCATGTTCAAATGATAATTATTATTATTATACACTGCAACATTTACAATGTACAACTATATAAAACACTGCGTGAATATGTACGCTGTACATTTTGTACATGCATTCGTATGCATGTTGTGCGTTCCTACTTCCTACCCGGTAAATCCTTACCGAGGTCATTATAAAATGGCTAGAGACAAACTCTGTTTTTATTTCACAAACTTGGGAGTTGGGAGACACATGCACTGAGAATTGAGAAATGAGGATGAGGATTGAGGGTAGGCTGTAGAATGTAAAGTGTAGGGTGAATGGGAAAATCAGACGGGATGGAACGAGGAACGAGAGGAACGAGAGCGGAAGTCGTGGATGATGACAACTGCAGGAACTTGGAAATGGAATCCAGATATTTCCCTTTTAATTTCCCAACTATCCCTCTTCAACATAATATTTATGTAACAATAATATGTGGAATAACAAGTAAGAGTAAATGCATAATATGACACATAACACACATTATGCACATTCATGAATTCCCGTTAACGATTTCAATTTTCAATGGGAATTCCGCTATTGAGGAGCTTTGACTTTCAGCTTTCAGCTTTCAGCTTGACTTGGGCTTAGGGATGCTAAAAGTTGGAAATTTCATGCATGTCAATCGTCGATGCATGTCTACTGTCTACTATCCACAATATCTCTACTGTTTACTCAACTTTTCCTCACAGGATCAACTCGAAAAGTTTTTTCTCCTTGAACCATGTTTGAATGATTACTGATTACTTGTACATTGTACAATGTAGAATTTAGAATGCATAAGCAACGCAGTACACATGTAGGCTACAAATTTCCTACAAATTTCGATGGATTACTGTGGAACAAACTGAGGCAAAACGTAATATGACAAAACGGAAAACTAGAAGTTTACATATTACACATCAAGTACATTTGACCTGAATTAATGAAAATTTTTAAGTAAATATGGTTTTAAATCATCCATATTTGTATTATTTGTACTATTTTTTATTCTCTAGAGGTTTTCCATCTTTTTTACAAGTATTAATGTTACGTAACACGCTCAATATTTACCTTAAAATTACTCATAGCCTCATTTCTCGTATTTCATAATACTTTATATTTTATAGTTTCATCAGATCAGACATCAGCAACAAAAGTTGGCACAATCGAGGGAAAGAAACATATTTACCGTTTACCGTAAAGGTTCACAATTTATGAGCCAAGCAAAATTTTGATTTGGTCTGAATAATTTTTATGATGTTCTTTTGTAGCAATATCAATAGAAATAATAATAGTATTAAGTATTAATAATCATGAGTATTATTTACATTTACTATTACTGTGATTACTCTAATTTTCTTACCATTGTCAAAGTCCTCGAGCATGTTTTCCACCTGTCGGGCTCTCCTGCCTGTAATACAAAACAAAATGTTGAGTTGTAAAAATGTGAGATATGAGTTGTAATCTTAATTTTACACGTCCGACATTTTATTTAGATATTAGACGTTTTCCAGCTTATTCATCATTCATCATACTAAAGCTATACAATATACAGCAGGTGTAACTATTTACATTAAGACTTGAAGTAAATCCTAATGAGTCAATTTATTAGCTGTGGATGAACAAAAGACAAAAGAGGTTTCAGGTGGAAATCCTTGGATGAAATATGTGATTACAAAAATGAATTGAAAAATAACGTGACGACTAATTCACAGCTCCATTTGTAAGTCATACACTTTAGACATGAAATAAAACAAAACAAAATAAGACACACGAGACAATGCAATACATTTCAAAGTAGATAATATGCACTTGAAGAAATGGAGAAGAAAGAAAGAAATGTGTTGGGATGATGAATTTATAATTTTGTACATATGTTGTGCAGCAAGCTGTACACTGTACATTATACATTATACATGATACACAATATTGGAATAGTTTTACCAAGCTGTTGAATGTAAACATTTCAATTTTTCAATACTCTGTATACATAATACATTTATGTACAATATGCACCATTATTTTAGTATGTACTTTGTATCCTTTTGTATAGTTTTGTACTCCTTTGGACAAGCTATAGAAAATGGGGAATGAATTATCAATGAAGTAAATCCCAGGATTAGTTTGTACACTTTGGAAAATAATCGTGAAATCCCAATTAATTTTTCATGGAGCCTTTCAAGAACTCTCTCTCTCTCTCTCATTTAATACACAACAGAACAAAAGCTAGTGGAATACTTATAGAGTCTACAGTCTACACTGTACAGCATTCACGTTGTTTACTGTTTACACTTTACACTTTAGAGGATGGCAGGAATCTCCAGGTTACAGGAATTTCTCACCAAGTATTCAGTATAGGTAAAAACTTGTGAAAAGTTCCATGTACACTGAATATTGTACATTGTACGTGTATCAACAGAACCGGAACAACTCTGTAGGAAAAGAAATAATCCATTTCCCATTTAGAATGATTGAACATTTGAAAAGGATGAACAATGAACACCTGTTCCCACATTAGTCTTTCTGTCCCAATTTAATTGTTATTTATTGTCTCCGTCTCCGTCTTTGTACTTTGTACTTTGTACAAAACAACAAATAGAAACTGTACTACAACCAAGAACCAAGCTATATTTCTCTTGGACGCTTAATCTTCAATCTTAAGAAATATTAACTAGTCTAATTTCAATAATGAATCATTCAGCATTTTTTATACAATTTTTTTTAAATATTAATCTTTTTGAACACTTTTTTTTATCCGGAGTGGATTTTTTGTGTCAAAATTCAAAACTTTTGAACTTTGAAATCACTTTGGTTTGGCAGGTTCTCAATTCTCAATATTAGCATTTGGCATTAGACTTTGACTGAGATGACTCACTGAGAAGTGAGAAGTGAGAGGCTGATGAATAATGAATGATGAATGATGAATGAAGAATCAAGAGTCAAATGAATGAGAGAAATTCTAGTTTCCAGTTTCCAGCTGACTGTGCTGTAAGTGTAAGTGTAAATGTGAATGTAGCAAATATTACAGTTGGATTGAGCAAGCAAGAGAAAGATGGAGAGAAAGAGAGAGAGGAGAAAGCATACATACTTTGGCAGACTGTACAAAGTACAAAGGAGTATAGAGAATGTGGAATATAGATACGGCAATTACACTCGTATGACATTATTGTTCGCTTTGGCTTCATGGACCATTGCCCAGATGTAATGTGGTGTGAAATTAAGTCATAACTACCCAATAATGAAAATATCTACACGTGAAATTCCTCTTATCAAAACTCATGCATCCTTCTCATTTCCCCGTCCATTTTACTTTTCCCCTTTTGTATACAGAATCCTCCTCTGAATTTTCCACTGACCTTGAGCTTTACATAGACGAGCAAAGATGAAAGGGAATTTGTAATAATCCTTGCATATATTTCTCTTTAAACTTTTAAAATTGAATGAAACTTGTTTCAGTCCCCAAATATCACAAATTTTATCTTTATCATTCATGTGAAATCGGGTTAGATGGTATGAACATTTATGAAAAGCCCCACTGTTTTGAAAATAAAACAAATAGTATTTCTATTTCATGTTTACTATAGCTTTAAATAACTAAGAAACATTGGAACAACAGAGCATTTTGCTTTTTACATTACATGACAGGAGAGAGTAACAGTAAAATATGTATGTGAATAAAAGTTATTATTTTCCTTCATCTTAATTACACTTTTCCCATGCCAATGACAAAGCGTAGTTTCCAGTTTCCAGTTTCAAGCACTTTGGTGTTTCTTTAGCTCTGTTTTCTGTACACATGTAACACGTATTACATGGAGCGTAGAGCGTAGACTGTAGAGTGTTTTGGACCCCATTCTTTTTCCTACCTTTATCGTACTTGTGGAGATCAAGAATGTAATCTGCAATCGAATCCAAGTCGAAGCCGGGAACAGGAAAAAGATTACACAGTGAGATTACGAGAGGCTCAATCCACGAAAGTTTGCGCCCTCATCCCCTTGAAATTGCAAGAGTCTCGCAACTCGGAACTTGGAACCCTGAGAGATAGAGAGATAGGCACAGCCAAGAGTGCAGTGCATGGGGATAAGGAAGGAAAGAGTGCCCGTTGTGGTGCGATGCAACGGAAACGAACGGACAGCATACAAAAAAGAAGAAAAACTTCTCTTTCCCTCCTCTTCTTTTTCTTCTTTCCTTTTGCCTCATTCTTATTGACAGCAGCCGTAGTTTACAATGTACATGGTGCACATAGCAAATGCATGTGTGTTTATTATGAAGTGTACATTTTGTACATTGTACATGTTCTGTATAGCTGAAAACAAGGTACAAGGCAATGGTTAAATTACACGAGCGAGTAAGCAAAAGGAATGGGAAGGAAATGGATATGCGGACATGAGATTTTCCACGTGAGCATATTAAGTACTACTACATGTTGTGTAACTATCCATCAATTTGCTAAACGTAGTGGTGAGTGAAGAACCCAGTCGTATGCATGCACTCACAATCAGTTGCACAAATACGTCCACATCCACATCCACATTCACATAGACATGTAGAAATTACACGAGTATGGAAAAATATAGTCCGTAGCAGTAGACAGCCAACCAACCAGCCAGCCATCCAACAGTCAAGGGAGCGAGCAGTATTTTTCTACCGTTGAATGAATGTCTGCAATGTAATTTTTTTCGCATCATTTTCCCGTCACTGGAATGACAGATTGGATTAATGACGAGGAAGAAAGTACTGCTACTGTACTCTATTCTACTGTGTTGTATGTTGAATGTAGAGAACATCATATCATACAGAGCATAAAGTTTCAGTTACTTCTTCAAATATGGGGAATTCATTTAGGGGAACATTGGGCAAAAGATTCATATTTTTAAAACTCAAAGCTCACAGTCCCGTCTTGAAAAAAAGGATGTGAATTTCTACCATGAAATTTCTGTCTTTTATCAAATTAAAGCTCATTACATTTTATTTTTATTCTGGCCTCATGTTTTCACATTCAGAGAAAGAAACAAAAGCTACAAATGAGTCAACCCTGGATCGTTTTTGCCCCGCTTCCCCTTACATTTATGCATAACGCATAGAGGATAACGTTAGTTTTTTCCAGACCATAAACGAATCTGTGAATTCTTTGCCTTTCCTTCACTAAATATGTTATTATGATTATGCATCTTTATTCTGTATGGAATATACAAAACTACGGGGAAAGATTCCTACACTAATACACACATAACAAATGTATGATTATAGTTTTGTACTGGCAGGAAAAGAGAGAAGCTATCGGCAATCAACACACATGTACACAATTTATATGCACAAATGTACCCGTAGCACACAGGCATGTTATATTATAGTACGTACACCTTTAAACTCCATGTCCGTATTTTCAAAGGAGGGAGGGAAGAATAGAAAACGCAGAAAAGAGAATCTAGAATCCAGAATCCAGAATCCGGATATTTTTCCTTTTCCTTCTCATCTCATTGAGGATGAGGATGAGGAGTCAGAGAAAGAGGAATCGTATAACTAGCACCTCTTCATTCTACTCCAGTCACTAGTCACTAGTCACTCTTCAGTGTAACGTAGAATAACATCTATTGCCAGTTGCCGGTGGACTATACATTATACAATATACATTATGATACAGTTCTTTAGTTACTCTTCTGCATCTTTTAGGGAAATGGTTCAATGGGAAAAGGAACATCCGACACGTTTCTCCAATTTATCAAGAAAATCTCAAATTCTACAAATCTTCATAACAAATCCTTGGAAACTCTATTATAGTATAAAGTATAATGTACAGCACTTTTCCCTCGTCAACTCTTCCTCATTCTCTCTCTCTCTTTCGTACTCTACCCATTCATCTACCTTTCTATCCATCTATCTTTTCCTCTTACTCTTTATCGACTAAAATCCACAATCCACAATCCACACTCAGTGGAAAAATCAAGTTCATAAACTATCCTCATACATATAAGCATTTACACAAGTATTATCTGCATTTAACGTAAAAATAATACTATGGCTCCAGGTTTGTCTCTCATCCCTCACAATCTGATTCTTCTCATTTTCATTCAATCTTCCTTCCTAAACCAATAAATTTAACACATGTAACTTTGTAACATAGCTACACGGAAACCTCTCATATGATATGTAAAAATGATACAGTTCTAAAATACACTTTCCACTTTACACGCAGAAGAACAAAACAGTAAAAAAAAGTTTAAAAAAAAACGCCAACTGAATGACGAGTAAGCGTAAAAAATAAGAGAAAGAAAGAAAGCTGGTTGAAAATGTCTAAATAGTGTACACATGAATTTAACATAATCATAATTCCATGAAAAATCCAAGGAAAGAACGGCAAAAAAGTAAGAAGGAGAAGAAGACTATGAGACAGATGCACACATGCATTCAAATTTCAAATTCCCCATGTGGATCTTCCGATTTGTGTACACGTGTGTGAGAGTGTGTGTTAACATGCAGGCGTCATTCATTCCATTAACAATGAGGATTTAATGGTACCGACTACGGACTTCCATGCGAGGAAAACTCGATAAGGCAAGAGAATATCATTTATATTCTATATTATGCTTTATACATGTGCACATGTGAGGCTTGTGCCGGCCTCAGCCTTCTTTCTTCTCACACCACACACAACCACACACATGAAGTTAGCTTGAAAATTCTTGCGGCGATGTGTGTACTTAAACTATTTGAATCGGAATTAGACGCCGAAATTTATACTGAGAAAAATAAAAAAAGATTGTTCTTAGCTCTCGGTATTTGGTTGGAAAAGGAGAGTAAATCCAATTGAGGATTTATTCTTCCTATTATCTTTTCTAAATCCCTGAATTTTGAATATCTTTATCTTCCTCCATCTTCTCAAATTCATTACGTGTAAAAATGAGAACGCTTTGCCTATACAGTATTCAGTCTACATTGTTGAGCTTGTGTTATAATCTAATATGTACGATGCAGATATGTCTCCTCTTAATCTGCTTTAAAATTCCGTAGAAATTGGGGAAATTACATAGAACATTTTTAAAATCCAATAAATAAAACTAAAGTCGATTTCAAAGGAAATTGGGAATTGGCACGCTATTGCGAATCCCAAAAAAACTTGATATTGATATAAAATGTCGTACAGTTAGTTTTTTTTGCTTCTACCTCCACATGTGCTAAATTCAAAGGGATAAAAGATAAAATGTATGCAGTGTGCGATCGAATGAAGAAGAAAAGAAAGTAGGGACAATATATTTATGTGAGTATGAAGGAAAAACAGCTGGAAATTGTCAAAAGGGAAGAGTAAAAGGCAAAATTTCATCCTTGGGGTTCCTTTTTCTACTACAGTGTGTTTCTGGGGAGAATTATATTGGAACTGATCCACATCCACATCCACATGTGTATTTATGTGGAGCATCAGGTTCCGTTGCTATACTTTGCGCGAGTAGTGAGTAGTGAGTAGGGGATGGACTGCTCCATCGTAAGTGCGTCTTAATTTTTGAATTTATCGGGTGATAAATTTGTCTAAATGGGACTTTTCTCACTCTCCATGTTTGCTCCTTTTCTGTCCTCACCGCTGTCATCATCATCCTCAACTTCATGAAGAAGAAGGAGATGATGCTAACATTGGGAGAAAAGTTGAAGCTGTGATTGTTGATTGTGGGAATGGAAGGGCAGGAGTGGAGTGAGAAAAAATCAACTTTTTGTCATATTTATTCTCATAATAACTATACATAAAGTCTACAGTATTTAGTATGTAGTGAAATCTATATACATAGTCTACATCATATTCTGTCCAGCCTTTCACGCACTTCACACTGCACAACAACTGTAATCCGAGTCATCGTAAACTATTTTATTACGTAATACGTAATACTGGAAAGTAACAGCACGAGATTTCTTTCTATTCAAAACAAGTGCATATACTGTAAAGTGTATAATATCTGTATCTACAAGATTCAAAACTTGACATGTAAACAACAGAAAATATCTATATAAATAAACAGTAATTTCCTAAGTGAGAAAAAATGCTTAGGATTATTATTATTATTTCTTCAGTTGTACTGTGCAGACATCTGAATACAAAATGAGAATAATTATACGCGTCATTTTGTGATAAAATGTTTACACTCATACACAGACAGTACACCAACACAATAAGGCCGCGTACAGAATATAAAAATGTTTTCGCCCAAGTTTTTGTAGAAAGTGAGCTAAAAGAATGTGCCTTGTGTGTTTTATATAAAAACGGCAATTAGAAGAAGAAAAAAAGAAAGATGTTTTTACATTTTTCCAGTTTTCTACTTTCTCTGTCTCTTTGTCTCTCTGCTTTCTCGAAGGAGAAGAGAAAGATGAGTAAAATGAGTGGAGAAAAGAGGAAAAAACAGCGACGATGACTTGACTTTCTGTTGTTTTTTTTTGGCCCAGACAAAGAACAGAAAAGAGGAAGAAAGATGAAGATGAGCATGTTTGAGGCCATAGAATACAAAAAAGCGATACATCTTTTTGTGCCTCCAACATCCAACATGAGGATTCTTCATGGACATGATACTTTGTAAGTTGTAAGTTGTAAGTTGTACATTGTACATGGAGATACGTGTTCAGTTCACATTAACGCCGGTCATAAATTAAATATGCATACGTCCCAGTAGACTTTTTCATAGTCAAAACATTTATGCTCATATTAGCTTCAACGACCCAACTTGACTCCATAATATTCTATATTCTAACGATAAGTAAGTACACTCAACGCTCAACACTCAACACTTTACAGTGGAGACTCGGGACTTTAGACATTCAACAAACGCAGCGTAACCCGAGTTTTACTCTACACTCTACATTCTACACTCTTGACTCTGCTTGCATTTTATGCATAAATGATATGTCACACTCCTCTCCTCTCTTCTCCTTCTTCCATGGATTCATTCACTCATTCATTCACAAACACTTACACGCACATTCATTACAACAAAAGCCATAAAAAGCCTGTGTACAATGTACAACGCTCCTCCTATTTACTATTTACAACCATTTAAACAAAGATTAATATACAAAAACCATACTTTTGTGTTACTGTCTTGAGACTTGAGACTTGACTCTGGACTGAAAAAGTGAAATGTAAGAATCTCCGCTTTATTTTTCAAACACATCACAGATTACAGATACTTATTCATCACGCTGATTAGCATTTCTCATTATTTCCTTCCTCCTCCGTTTGTTCTCTTTTAACTTTTAATGGTAGTAAATTTCTTACAAATGTGTAAAATAAAGTCATAAATCTCTTACAAAAAAAGAAACTGTTTTAAAATTCATAAAAGTGCAGTTATTAGTTTTTTCAACAAAAATACTACGCACAGTTGTATGCGTGTCCTTTGATTTTGATTTTGGATTTGTATTTGTATTTGCTAGTCTCTATCAAATCTCTGTATACTGTAATACTGTATATATAAAGACAATAAAACCTGCTACACACACAGTAAAAATGCAGTTCATTTAGCATAAGACTCGAGGAATGAAAATTAGAGAGAGACAGCGAAAGAGAACGAGAGAGTACTTGAGAGAGTTTAATATGAAATCCTTGTAAAGTAGGAGAGATAAAGATAGCCCACCCAAAACCAAACCAAACCAAACGAGTAAATAGCATTATAACCAGGAACCAGTCAAAGCACAAGTATTGATGCTACTGTCCTTTTCTTCCGTTCTGGAGTCTGGAATCTAGATTCTGGATTCTGGATCTGTGTGCTTTTCTGTATGTACATGTGTATTTAAAAGTGCCTATCCTTCCCGAACGATCTCACTTCCCCCTCTTCTTGTCAGTTTCCAAATCTGCAGTTTCTATCTGGATGACTCCATTTCCAATGTGCATTCACTATTCACAATTCACTACTTTACAGAAACACGAGTACTTGAGGCTTCATCCAAGTGCATACATGTATGTAAATATAATAGGTACTTCTGTAAACTTCTGTATTTCAGTACTTAAGCAATTGTCCTACATATTATACATTATACATACAGAAGTACAGAAGATATTCTCATCCTCATCCTCATTTTGTGGCTGGATGTAAGTTGAAAGTGGTCTTTGCCATCCACAATTAATGGACGAGCTTTGTTTTTCATTTCTTATTTCCCCCCGTATTTTACTATTTTACTCGTACGAATCCAAACTTGAACGTCTACTGTTTACTTATCATGTATTATGTACCTCTGTGTTCTGTGTTCTGTATAGATTATAGATACACAGGAGTGCGTACAATTTAAACTACTTGTGTTTTGGTTCCATATCATTGCTTACTAATCGGGAGTAGCAAGTGCATCCCAAAATTATGTGTGTGTATAGTGTATATAGTTAGAGATAGTCATTTGTCACACGTCTGTAATGTGTAATTTGTCCATTAAGAAATTGGGTTAAACTCGTTATGTGCGTTTTCTATCTGTATTTCAGATCTAGGTTCAAGTTTACCAAAAACCAAATGTTCATATTGAAAAAAATACAATTATTGTATTGCCCCTGGAATCGAATTATGCACGTTATTTGTTATTGAAACTCCATGTGTAATGTTCTGCACTACACTACACTCTACAGTTTTGAGCAAATTGGTGGATCACACTGGTGGACTTGGTGTTTGGAGGAAATGTCTGGATTGTTTACACAATGTCGGGAAAATGACAATCTGATAACTCATCAATCTATCTGTCCATCCATCTGTATTTTCACCCCTCATCTTACAAACCACTATTTTTGAACCAACTTGTTCCTTGGGATTTGAAAATGACTAGAGACAGGAACAGAGAGAGAGAGGAAAGTGAGAGAAATCTTTACATTATGTATTATGTATAAAGTATAAAGTATGAGCAGGGATACAGTGTGGAAAAAAGAGGGGATTCCATTCATCTTCTGTTTTTCTCCTCATTTCTTACTTGTTGTTGGAAGGAGAATCCGTATACTATAGGAAAGGAGGAATAGAAATAGGAGAGTGGAAATGGAAATGGATTTAAGAGATAAGTTGTCAATTTGTGCGTGTATGATTGTGCAATTGAGTGGGGTTGAACCAAACTAATGTGAAGGAAGCGAGAGAGAGAGGGAGAGCTGAAGCAACAAATAACAACATCAAGCTTGGTTTTTCTCAAGGAATCTGTATATCTGTACAATGTGTGTTTGTGTACGTAGGATTGCAATTTATAATGGAATGGATTGGGACAATTTCTACTGATAGTTTCATCCCTCTTTCATTTTCTTTCTGTTTCTTGTCTCTGCCGAATTTCTGTATTTGTATTTGTATCTGTTTTTGGTTGGAGATGGTCTCTGTGCAGAAATGACGAAATGAAAATTGAAATGAAGAAAAATTGGACACACATATATATAAATACATATATCTATCCACAGCACAAAGTGAAAACGTATTTCTATATTCTATATAAATACTCAGTAATAAATAGTACACACAAGATACAAGTCAAATCTAGTTCCATGAAAGTTCCAGATCAAAAACTCTTACTCTTACTCAAAACCAATGGCAAGGCAATGCCAAACGAGGAATCGAGGAGGACGGAAAGTGAAAAACAGACGACGCCAAAGAGGAAATTTCCTATAAATACATGTACAATTTACAGCGTATAAGATTGTGCATCTCACTATAAATTGGTTCTTGGAATAGGAAATAAAACGCTGGTTGGATCCATACACAATACAAGGTTCAAAGTAAGAAGTATGTCATGACTTAAAGATGATGGTGAGGGAAAGCAAGAGATCGCATTCACATTTGACTCAGAATTTCTGAACCAAACTCCAGACTCTAGACTCTAGACTCAAACGATAGAGGAAAAGGGAAGAATAGAGACTTTGAGAGCTGTCAGAAGATGTAATGTGGTAAATGCTTTTATTTTCGGATATCGAATGTTTCTCTCTTTTACTTTCACGTTACTTTACTTCACTTTGACTACTCCGTCTCATGCTGTTTCCCTTTAATATCATGTCCGATCCGATCTCATTTCGTCCATTAGCAGATCCTCACACACACACATGTACAATGTACAATGTGCAGTGTACAGTACTCCTCACAATTCTACGAACCTCCACTCCTCTCCTCATTTCCTCATGGATGAATGCTTATCAAAGGAAAATTAAAACTATACCGTCTACTTTATGTGTTTTTTAAATTTTCGTATAATATGTAAAAGTTTCTAGTTTTTAATTTTAATTTAATAATGATTCGTAGTTTGTGTATTCAGTATTCAGATGAACCTTTAACAACTGTGTGCAGATTGTTAGAAATCTGGCACAAGTTTCAGAAAATAAAGACAGAGCGTACAGTAGAATGTAGACAATGGACAATGGAAAGAAAGAATGAGGAAGAGGACAACTGGATCAGATGCTTGCAAAAAAAATTCAAGTGGTGAAAGGGTGACAGAGAAAAACGAGGAAAACACAAGTTGAGATCTCAGTCCAGCGCCAGAGTCAGTAGAAATGCAAGGAACATGTGAGGAGGAATGGGACAGAGTGGCACATGAAACGAGTCATGGTTTGTGTTTTGTGTTCAAATAACAGTTTTACTTCTATTTCCAGTAGTGTTGAATCTAAAGTGTATAGTGTACAATGCACAGTGTAACATTTACAGTGGTCTTCTATTTTTCTGCTCCTATCCGCGGATGAGACGAAGGAAAAAAGTTAGCTGACTGACTGATCGTCATCCTGCCTCTTGTGTCTTGTAGCTACATCCATATAATATAATATAATGTATTGAATGCAGTTGAGGGTATGTGCATCCACAATCTACAACCTACAACCAACAATCCACACTTAGATGGAGAGGGAATAGCACCCATTCAATTCCACCACAAGCATTCGTCAGTCTCCTTTCTTTTTTTACTCGGTTGCGTGGAGGAGGTTTGGAGGGAAGAATACAGACGGACAGGAAAAAAACCAAATCCAAACCCGAAACCAAAAGCAGTGCAATTCCAGAATCTAGAAAGTAGAAAAGGAGCAAAAACTATCACTTTGGCCACTTAAATTCTACCGAGAAAAACAAGTCGGATCGGTATTCATCCATCCATCCATCTAACCTCTCTCTTTCTCTCTCTCTCTCTCTCATTCATTGCGTCTCTTGCTATTTCTTGTATTTTTTACTTCTTGATATCCTCGAATTCGGATTCACCGTTTATCAAAACCAACCATTCCATTGTGTTTAGAATTCCTTCCATTTTGTTGATTTTTAGGAGTGGAATAATAATAATTGCTAAAACTGATTCACAAATTGACAAGGCATCAGACAGCACATCATTTCTTCCTACATTGTACATTGTACTTTGTACATTAACAACTACCAATTAATCTTTTCTTCTCAGCAAGCAAAATATCTCTTACACATTCGTTTCAAAATGTAGACAAGTCACAACTTCTTTTATTCAGAATTCAGAATTTATAGGTGAATAGATTTCCCAGACATTTTCAAGTTTGACCTTCGACTCAAGACTCAAGACTCAATCTTGCTCAATAATTAATAATCTTTATACTAATGCAAACTGTAATCATTCCTATTTCCAGCTCATCTCTTTTGATTTTTGGATTTTGGATTTTGAATTTTGAATTTTTCATGTTTCTTATTTCGTCATGACTCAAGACTCCAAATTCTCAATTCTGTACAGTTGTTATGTTTTGTATTTTCAGCCCCATACATAAGGTCACATATTATTACATGAACAGTGAACAGTGAACGGGTTTTTGGCACCAGATTTTGTAGTATTTTTGTTTTCTGTACAAAATTTGGAATTCATATGATGACTTTTGATATGATGATGAATAAAGTAAGGAGAGTCATACACAAATGTCCAGCACACAACACCCAGTACTCAGTACTTTTATCAGGATGAGAAACTACAGGGAAACAACCCATAAATTGAGAAAAGAGAAATGTGTACTAGAGTCAAGCCGGGTTTATGTAGAGGAATACTTTTTTATTCTGCTTCTGTGAATATATTTATTTGTTTGTGTATACATGCATGGATGCGGTATTTGGTATTTGTATTTAAATTGAGTACATGAACAAAAATTCCATCCAAAAAATCACCTATACTTATACATAAAAGATATGCACATGTGTACTTATGGACTTATGATATATGGGATATGGTGAGAAAATGAGGGATGGCTGTTGGAAAATACAGAGCTCAAGAGTCTTGATTTGTGTGTGTGTGTGTGTCTATGTGTGGAAAAGTTGTTGGAAGAAAAAGATGTAGAAGAGGAGAAAAGGAGAAACTGGTCTCCATAGGAAGAGGAAAATGGAGGTAAATTCTGGTAAATATGATAGGTTTGTGAATAGATGGTGGAAATTTGAATGGTAAAAACAGACGGAGCGACCCCAGGGAAACATATTTTTCCCGAATGAAAAATACGGGCCATGGAGGGACATCTGGACTTTTACATTTTTTATTTTTTTCCCACTTTCCCTCTCTCCTCTTTATTACCAACCACTCTGAACTCTGAACTCTGGACTCTGGACTCGGAATCCAAACTCTAAATGTACATGTGTCCAACAACATCTACAATCCACAATCTATAGATATATGCGGAACCCTTTGAATATCTCAAGACGAGAGACGAAAGTCGGAAGACGGAAGAGTGTGAACAAATTGAGCTGTATTTTTATACCCTCTGTATTTTACATATTACATATTACATTTAGCCACATAGTAAATAGTAACTGAGAGATAGTATTGATGATGTAGGTGCAGAGTGTAGATTGTAGAATGTGGAATGTGGAATCTAGCTGTGTCAACTCCTCCACTCAAAATTCCAAACTTGAATGGAAAAACCAGGTACGAATTATTACCAGTGTCCTCTTCTATATTTTCTTCAACTATTTCATCCTCCTCGTATATAAAGTATACATAATACACAGTGTAAAGTCAAACTCGGATGAGTACTACCGCTGTCCTCAGTCTAGTCTTCATATTATATACACGTGCACATATTGATAGCTTCACAAATTCCACAGCAAAATACCAACTTTTATTCAGAGAAAAATAGGATGCGACCGGTCAGGTCAAAGAGTAGAACATAAGTGACACGATTATTCACGTGTCATCACAGTCGTAAGGACTGAAAGTGGGTGGGGTAATTCCTCCTTCACCCAATAAAACTAATGATAATAATAATATAATATGCTGGAGAATTCTCCAGTATCAGGATACGGAGTCATGATTCCGTATATCCAGGTAGAACGTAGAAAGAACGCAGCAACAATAACAATAGTAAAAGTACAGGTAACTGTGGTAATTTTGGTCCATCAA
>JABASP010002398.1:0-20438 GCA_019776565.1 Sminthurinus signatus | reverse complement strand
TTCCCGCTAAAAAGTCCCGCGAACATTCAAACTCAATTTTAATGCGCAAAACGTTTTAGCAACGTTTGTATATGACTGAGCTTATACTACTGCGTAGTTTCATGTATGCATGTATATACCGTATATACATATGCACATGCATGCGTACATGACCTGACCTGGGATATACCCTTAAAGGTCATCGGATGACCCGGGTCATGAGTCCAATTATAGGAAAAGGGTACATGCTCTGTCTAACTGTGCAATTTTTTTTAACCTCCGACCTTTCTTTCGACCACTTTGCGGACAGACAGACAGAATTGCTGCTTTAGAGAAGTATATGATGATTCTAGGTTCTACATTCTACAGTAAATAGTTACAATTTTATTTTACTTTTTCTTCTTTTGTAAAGCATTTCCTTGTCATGGTTCTCGTTCTTTATGCATTATTATGCAGGTTCTATGCATATTTATTTATACATGATTTTGTCATTTATGCTTGCAGAAAAGAAGGTAAAGAAAGAATACAGAAGACAGATAGTGACGAAATATTCCGGATGAAAAATGGTTGTCTTCTACCGTCTATTCTCTATTGTCTACTGTTTTCATGCCTCTATCAATTCCCAGTGGAGTGCGTGAAATCCGGTGAGATGTGAGATGTGGAAAGGACAAGTACGACACTTGATATCATCAATTTTTCCCACGCCAGTCCAATTCATGATACCTGTCTCACTACCTCAATGTCTTGACGTCTATCTTCCTATCTATCTATTTAGATTTACTTTTACTTTATTTTCTATTTGTGCCTCTCTCTTTCTCTCTGTGTGAAAAAGTAAGATACAGCATGATGATCAGCGTTCAATGTTCAATGTTTAATGTTGAATGTGGTGTGAATGTGCAAGTTTGGAAGCATGGAAGTTTAGGAGTTCTGAGAATTGGAATCGGAATTTGAGATTGGAGGAATGAGAAAAGTGTAATGTAATGACACTTTATTACCAATAATAGGCCACACCATTCACGATTGACGATTGACGATAGCAATAATAATAGTAGTAAAATACCAATAGCAATACGAATAGCAATAATCATGATCGGAAAATAAACCTAATACTAATATGTCAGTGTGGCACGAGGCACGAGGCAAAAGTATCCAAAAGTAAAGTCAGCAATTCCCACAAACCAAGACTCAGACTCTGAGTCTGACTTTCCCCAACTTTAAGCAACTTTAGCACCAACTCAAACTTATTGGAATCATTTTGCTCATTTTGTTCATTTTGTTCATCACTCGATGAATGCTCGTCCAAGATACATAGACATAGAGATAGATATTCTACATGGTGGAAAAAAACTAAAGCCATAAGCACAACTTCATTCTCTGTCATTATCTCATGTATTCATGTATCTACAAAGTACAAACTGCATACAAGTCCAATGTACATTGTACATTGTACATGTCACTTAGTCAGTTAGTTTTCTCCCTTTTTTCTTGCCTTTTTTTCATTTCATTTCATAGTACAGTCTAGAATCTACAATCTACAGTCTACATGGTATGAATAAATCGGCAATAGACGATTGGCGATAAATGAGTTTTCTCGGTCTGTAACTAAAAGTAATCTAATCTCCAGTCATCAACTCGTTAACGAGTGGGAGCGAATAGCGACTGCATGTTGTACAGTGTACAATGTACGATGCTTTCACGTTCCTCGAAAGGAGGAATGAGGAAAAAAGATGTAAAAACTAGGAAAAGAGAGCAAACCAATTTTCTTACACTTTCTACTTTCTACACAATTGCTCATTTGCTACTGATATAAATTTGTATGTATGTACAATGTACAGATAGAATTCTTGGACTCCTCTTAATTAGAATATGTACGCACATTTAGATGACTAATCAATGTGTAAAAATGGTCCGTTTTCACGCTACACGGAATACGGAATACAAACCAGACATATGGATGAATTTTACTAATACTTTACATTTTACATGCAATGAAATTAGTTCAAAAAACAGGCTATGTAAAACAACCATTCTTTTGTATGTTGTTCATTTTATTTTGAGCATTGTGCTTTCGTGTCCTGATTCTTGATTCTTGATTCTGAATTTTTGATGTGGTTTGAGCTTTGAGCTTTGAGCAACAAGAAAGAAACGTGTTTTCTCCCGGCACAACAAAGTTTCCGCAAGTTTGTACTTTTTTAACTATGCATTTAGAATTGAGCAATGAGCAATGATTACTAGAGTAAAGTCTAGAGTCTAGAGTCTACAGTCTAGAATTTAGAGGCTACAGAGTTTATAGGTAGAGGAAAAGTTAAAGTTGGAGTTAAAGTGAAACTTTTCAACTTAAGTTTGAGAATAGTTGAGCTGATTTGGAATTTGGAAGATTTGGATGTGAGAATCTAAATGAATGTCTTCGTTAGCCCTCTGCAGTGCTATATTTTTCTATAGTTTGAAGACTGGCCAAGTCAAGTCAAGTCAAGACTCAAGACTCAAGACAAGACAAGTCGACCCGAGTAGAGTCAAGAGAACATGTTATGTAAAGCTGAATCTGAGTACAAGAACAAGAACAGTCCAGACCAGACCAGAGGATCTAGTGATAAAAGCTTTTGACTTCTTTACATACACAAACACGTACATCCTACATCGTACATGAACTTGTACTATTCTTTCCCTTGTTTTCTTCCTCAAGACAAGACACAAGACACAAGACACAAGACAGATGAAATGGAGGGAAAAGAACATTGTAATATATGAACGACGTAAAAAGTTTTTTTTTTCTGGGAGTAAACAACTTGACTCTTCTCATGCTTCAGCTTGTATATTATGCTACACTGTACACTGTATAGAAGATAGAGGATAGGCTTCATCTTTATACAATTTGGCTATGATTCTCGCCCTTCTGCAGAAGATTGTATGTTGTAGCATTCATAAATAAATGTAAAGAAAAAAGTGGGGTTTCTATACATATTCAATCTTCAGCTTTCATTGTAAAATGTACAATGTACAATGCTCTCGTGGTGTATGAGTTTTGTATGTATCCTACATGCACACAAAATATACTTTCACTAATAGAGTTTCCATTCTTCCTCGCCGCTCACCGTCAACTCTACAACTAGAGGAAAAGAGCAAAAATATCTATTATCTATTCGAATTTTAGGGGAAAGTCAATAATGAGATGAGGATTCCGCTTGGAATGGCATTGGCATTGGCTTTTGTCTATATTCTATACTTTATACTTTATACAGTGTTCCGTTTTCACTTTTCACTTTTCAGTTCGTCAATACTCCATCTCATTATGTTGAAATAAAAACAAGACGGGGGAGCGACAGCTGAAAATTCACTGTACAAAACACAAAATAGAAAATATACAAAATATACACGTGTACACTTTCTATTGTACATTGTACATTGTACATGCATGAACAGTGAACAGTGAACAGAGTTGGTTTTTGAATGTTGCTGCTGTTGTGTGTGCGGATGTGGAATTCCGAGGAAGATGTATAGTACAGAGAGAGAGAGAGAGAGAGAGAGAGAGAGGAAACCGAATAAAAGCCGCCCGGAGGATGATGAGGATCCAACTTCCAACAACCAACATCCAAGTTCCAAAACCAAGGGAAAGGCAAGATAAAAGTAAAACTAGATTCTAGATTCTGGATTCTAGATTTTATTTTCAAGCTCAAGTATTAAGCATAGTGCATATTCCATTACTACCTACTCCACTACTCCACCCTTGATTGTGCACATAGATAGATGGTATACTTGGTGCTGTTTGTTGTAAAATCTATGTGTACAAGCTCATCCTACTAGAACAACAACTATACACGACTACCTTCCCGTTCCACCTTCCATGAAGAAAGACGAGGACTTGTGCAGTACTCAATGCGGGAGATTGAATGAGGAGGAAAACGGAAAGGAAACCCAACCACTTCACTTGGTCTATCATAATAAAGGTTTTCCTCTCCCTTCTCGTCTCTTCTCTTTTCATCTCATCTCTTTTTCTTTTCTTTCCTTTCCCTTATTTTTTGTGCTCACACAGGAAAAAGGCGACTGTAAAAAACAAGGATCCACTGGAAGAGAGAGAGAGAGAGAGAGAGAGAGGAAAGAGACAAGGAAAAAAAAGGAGGAATAGATGCTAGATGCTTCAACTGATGGAATTTGCTGTGTTTCCTTTTCGTTTTCTATAGCTTGTTTTTTTTCTTTTATACCCGCTTCTTTTACTCCATACTATCCTCTGGCTTGGTTTGCTTTGGATTGGTTTGGTTGGGTGGTTGCGAGTTAAGCAGAAACACAGAGATGGAAAGAAAAGAGTTGAACATTGAACATTGAGAGTTGAGCCTGGTGAATATAGGAATATATACAGATATTGCAAGACGTACAAATTTACCTAAAAAACACAAAGAGGACCATGAAGCTGAATCTGAAGCTGAGGACGGAAAGAAGGAAAGGAGGAAAGGAGAGTAAAGAATGAAAGGACGGATGGTCGAGCGGACGCCAATCAGAAAACCAGAACGAACTGCAAAGAACTCTCTTTCTAAGCCCCGAAAAGAAGGTTGAGCTGCGAGCTGTGAGCTGTGAGGGAAGAATGAAGAACGAAGGAAGGAAGAGGAAGGAGCAAGTTTATGTAGAGAAAAAGTGGAGCGAATTCTTTAAGACTAGTTGGTATTGGTTTTGGTTTTTGGTATAGTAGATAGAACACTGTGAAGTTTTATGGTTGGACATTGGACATCACTGTGTATCTATCTATTGTATACTGTATATTATGTAAGTCTCTTTACTCTTTACGTTATACTCTGTAGAAATAACAGTGCGGTACATTCACACATGCCTTGTCTTCTCATCTTCTACACTAAAAGTATGAACATTTAACATATGTACTATTGTACATTGTACATTGTACATACACTTACCACATACCACATACAACGTACCACGTACCATGTGAATTGTATACATGGAGATCGAGATCGACATCGAGATTCCATGTAGAAAGTACCGAAACCAAAACCGAAAAAGTTGAGTAGAGAGATGAAGATGGAGAAAAGGAAGAAAAGGATGTTCAGTTTCGATTCAAACTGTCTATCTCTGTCTACAGTCTACCATCTACTGTGTATGTTCTTCCTTCTGTTGATTTGAACTCGAGGCCACCACCTTCTTCATCTTCTCCTCCATCTTTTCCCTCCTCAGCTGCCTCTTCCTCTCTCTCCAAAGATAATGAACGGTAGAAAAGTCAATTGATTGTGTAAAGAAGACCCAAGACGAACAAGAGTCTCAACTCTTCTACTCTTCCAGTCTTCGAGTCTTCCAGACTTCCAGACTTCCAGTCTGGAAACTCGAATCTCGAAAAGAGAAAGAGAGGAGCTCAACTTAAAGTTTTACCATCACACATACCTATGATTTATGTATCTACAATCCACAATCTACAATCTACAATGCCCACTTTATATCAGTATTATACGTTCTACATTCCACACTCTACATTCTACATGCTTCTTTATTCTCCATCGTTCATCAATCTGCTCCGCATAAGGCACATATGCTTGTACAAGTGTACAGTGTAGAGTGCATTGGAATTGGAAATGGTATCGGAATTACAAGGAACAAGAAAGAAGCCCAAACCCAAGCCCAAAAGAGAGGCTATTACAAAAGAGTCAACAACATCAAATCTATATTTTCTTTAGGTTACCACCGTGTGTATAAATACAATATAGATAGAATACGGCAGAGAGAAAGCTCTACTTTCTCTTCTAAGCTTCATTCAAGAGTACTGTAGAGTTGAGTATAGACGATAGAAGATCCTGTGAACACTGACTTGCGGGATGTAAAAGATGGAAGATGGAAGATGGAGAATCTTGTCTTTCACATGTATCCTTACAAATGAAGAGATTTCCACATAGTTGAATACACCGCATTTACTCCACTAGCCATATCCACTATCATCCACATCCACATCCTCATCCGCATCCAGCTACAAATCTACAATCTACAAGGATGACTACAGCCTGTACACTGTACACTTTATATGGTGGGCTTTAGGCATACAGAAGGATCTCCAGGAGATATTTATGTACACTCCGATATAGATCAAGATAAGGATCCAGATAAAGATGAAAACTCTGAGGAAGCCAACTGAAAACTCGGAGCCAAAATTCGTAAACAACACTTGGAGAAGATGAAGATGAAGAGAAGGAGTAAATATCGTAGCAAAGAGTAGAAAGTAGAGAGAGACGAGTTGAATTGAATAGCTCTCTTACAAACATAATACAAGATACAAGATAGAATCCGAATCCGATCCTGATTCTGATTCTGTTTCTCTTCTTTCCTTCTGTCGTCCCTTTTCCTCCTTCCATTTTCCACTTGAATTGTCTTTTTCTTTTCATGTATTGTATTCTGTATCACTTTCTCAAGTTGTGTTTTGTATATTGTTGTAAGAATACTACTTTCAATTTTGAAAAGTGAAAGTATAAATAATAAGGAATAGTAAGTCGTAGGAATTTTAACTTTACATTTGGTATTCCGTATTTGGTATTCGCATTTCAAGGAATAAAGAAAAAAGTATAGTAAGTGGTGGAATAAAAATAGAAAACAACCATTATACCATTACTTTCAAAAAGTTTCAACATTAATTCAAATGACCATTCCTCCTTCTACCACTTTAAAAGAGTGTAATTTATGCGTGTACAACACGTTAATGTTCAATGTACATTGTACATTGTGAATTGTACATGCAGATTTGTATTTATTGTCGAGGTCACGCTAAGCTCTTTAGACTCAATAATGGATAATAGATGGAAGATAACGGGAGGGAAGGAAGAAATATAGAAACACAGAAACTGAAAAAAAACAAGGAGCTATTTCAGTCAGTAAAGAAGAGAAAGAAGAAAATAAGCACTAAAGACTAAACGACTAAACTGTAGACTGTAGAGACTATCGGCCATTTGATCAAAGTACTAACAAGTAAAAACAGAAAACAGAAAACAGAGCAGATGAGCGGCTGTATTATTATATACATAATGTATGTGTTTTTATCTCCGTGTCGCTAGGAAATGGTTCGTTGGTTGTTGGTTGGCTTGGTTGGGTTCTTCCTTCCGTAAAAAACGGAAGAAAAGAAAAAGTCATTGGCAATTCCATTTCCGATAAACTCATGACACCCTGAACAGCTACAAGATTAGAGGATCGCGTAATAAGCTAATGGTAACAAAATAGTGGCTAAACTGTTTCTCCTCTCGACTCTCTCGACTCTCTCGATTTCTATCTTCTATCTTCTATCTCTTGGCTTGGTCTTTTCCTAGACATCTAATATGCACAATGCACAATGTACAAATTGACCTCGTGAAAAAAACGAAAAGGAGGAAGGAAAAAGAAGTGCCTTTTATTTTTTTTGCCTTTTATCTTGTCACTTGACAAGCACAAGGAGGGGAATATCCGAATCTGTAAGAATGGGAAATGGGAAATGAAGCCGTTTTCCCATTCTCTTTTTACATGTGGTTAGTTCTTTGGTTTTCTGATCTCTGTAATTTTCTTAACCAATTCTATCTGACTATAATCTCTTCATCTTTACTCTTTTCATTCGTTCATTCGTTCATTCAGTCACTCAGTCAGCAGTAGCACCGGTTCACTGGTTCTGTGGTTCGAGATTTGAGAGCCATTCTTCTTGTTCCCTTTCTTTACCCCTTTGAACTTTGATATATTGAACATGGAGCCGTCATCTGGAGTCTAGAATCTAGAGTTTAGAGGACAGTAAATATAGTGGTCGCGTGTCCAATGCCCCATTGACAAAGTAATATAATTACAGGTTCCATCGGAAATTCAATGAAAGACTGAAAGACGAGAATGACGAGGACTGAAATGAAACCCTTCATCACCATTAATCTCAAATCTCTCTCAAACCTCAAGCACACATTCTCAACTCTGCTCCTCTAATACACAGACACACAGACAAAGAGATCTTCTACACAAAGTAGAGTTGAATCACAATATATAATTGAAATTATATAATAATAAAGGAAACCGATCTTCAACTGCCACTCACTCTTTGCTTGAACAAATGAACCAGATGAACCAACGAAAGAACACAATACACCGCAAACCATATGTCACACATCGTAAGTACAGTACAGTACAGTACACTGATCTTCCTCTTTAAAAGAATTAAAGTCAAAATGACCCATTTAAACAATCCAAGGACATTGACACTGCTGTTAAATTTGTCAAAGTTATTCAACATTGTACAAACCTTTATGCAAAACAAGGATAGAAAAAGAGAATAGACAGACAAGAAAATAAAAAAGTATGTGCGGCCGTACTTAGTATTCAATATTCAGCCACTAATTTCTGAACTGGAAGGAAATTAGAAAAATCTCACGAGTAGAATTAAACTGAAATGTGAATTAGCATTCTTTATTAGTTTCAAAAGAGGAGAAAGTGTACAGTGTACATTGCACGTTGTACATTCTACATGTGTGTGTAAAAGGTCAAAAGAGAAAAGAATTGAAAGTGCATAGAAATTTTCATCTACTCATTAATTCATTTATTCATTCCACTCTCTATTCTCAAGTCTCCTGCTTTTGTCTTTCCTTCTTTTTCTTTTTTTCTGCCTCAACTCCCAACTCTTCACTCTCAACTCTTCACTCTACTTTCTAAACTCTCAATAAAACTATTCAAATTACACGTTCTCACACTTCTTGATTAAAATTCATGTATAAGTCCTTCCCTCATGAAAATTGAAAAGAATAAGAAATAGAACAATACAGCTATAACATGTATAAAGAACTTGAAAAGAACTAGAGCAAAAGAGGAGAAACCAGCAAAGTGTGTAGTTTGTACATTATACATTGTACAATATACACTGGATATTATTATACAACATAGATACCTACTACCTACATAAAAACTGAGGATGAGAGACCGAAAGAGCAAGAAATGTCTCTTGTATTTTTTCAATCTGCGTTTCTATAGAATAGAAAAAAAGACGAGTCTCTAGTCTCTGCATTCTACAAAGTCTTGAGACTTCTTGAGAATTCTTGAGCAAAATAAAAGAAAGGATAAAAAAAAGCTAGAGCTAGAAAACTAGAAAACTCTAGAGAAGAATAGAAAAGCTAGGCAGTGAAAAAGACGATACCAAAGCCAAAGTTAAAGCCAATGCCAATGCCAATGTAACTTGTATAAAATCCCACTGTCACCATGACAAAACACACGTGGTGAGTGAATCCAACTTTTTTGTAGTAAAAGCAAGAGCTTGCTCACACTACATGGAACATGGAACAAGTAACAAGGGATCGTACATCCTACATCCTACATAAACACACACAACACACAGAGCACACACAGAGAAAGCGCTCAGAGCCTGAACGCTGGAGAGAAAGTGGAGAGAGATCGAAGGAGAAAGTCAGAAAGAATGCAACCAAGAGAAAGAATAATACGTAAGCTCTGTCCTTGGCGTTCCATTCCCACGCAGATATATCTGTCTATACACTGTACACAGAAATAGGCATAGTTTCAACGCAGAGCTATCTGTGCTTACTTTTCCCTCATGCACTATTATTTTTATTCTTGATACACGGGATATTTTTAAAAGGAAAGAAACGGATTGGAAAAGCGACTTTTCCCCTTGTATTCCTACTTTGTATACTTCTAGTGTCTAGTTGTAGTGGTAGTTGTACAATGTACATTGTACAGAGTAAAAAGAACAAGAGCACTGAACATGTGCGTAGAGTGAAAGTAAAAGCTATAGTAATAATAATAGTAATAATAATAATAAACTCTCTTCCTCCTTATTCATGTACAATGTACAGCCTCAACTTGAGAAAACATTGTCGTAGTTGCTCCTTTTGTAACCTTTTTGTACATCAAATGCGTGGAGACTAGCGGCTAGAGCTTTTTTTTATTTATATTTGTATTTGTACAGTACGCACTATGCAGTGTACTGAGTACTGAAAAGTATCGTAAATGTGCATAATAATGTGAAAAAGTACAAAATATCGAGAGGTTTCTCATTCTCAAAATCTTTTCTTCCGGCCTACTTCCATTTCTTCCCATACTTTTTACAGCAATGCTTGTGTCTCTGCCTAGGGTTTCTATTTTCCTCTCAATCTCGTTCTATTTTGCCGCTCTATCGATCAAAAGCTCAAATCCAGATCAAATTCAGAGTGCCGACGGTGGAATTGGTGGAATTTTTTGTTTGTTTGAGAACCATGAACAAGATTTGAAAAATGAAGAAATAAATCGAATCGGGGTTTTCAATGAAGCAAATATTGGGTGGAAATACATGTACAATGTACAATGTGCATTGTAAATGTAAGAGAGAAAAAGGAGTGTGACGACAAAAACGGGAAAAAAATGTAGAAAAAAAAATCATTTTTTCAGGCCATTTCTTTCCCAAAGACTACTCTTTCTATAGTGTAGATTGTACATTGTACATTGTACATGTAGAGGAGTATTCAGAGTGTATCATGTGAGATATGAGACGGAACCAGAATGACACACACAAACGGTCACAGTTGATGCCTCCTGCTGCTACTGATGTTGATGCTGGTACTGATGCTGATGACTACAGAGTAGAGACTAGAGACTAAGAGACCAAACGAGATCAGGCCAAAATCAAGAGAAACCTTGTCTTTAACAAATATACAAAAATACAAAATATGGACAACATCTGTTCTGTGCTTTGCGCTTTGTGTATGTTGGATTTATGTATACATGCAAATTTAGCAAAGTCACAAATTATGCACATATTACACACCGCTTGTTGGTGCCTAAAAAGCCTACCCATGTCAAATAAATATCCTATCAATGTGTTGTTTCTTGAATACCAATTCAATTGCCAATGAATTTTATCCTTTACATACCAGACATCCAGATATATGTACAGGGTACAGATGAATACAAAGTGTACACAACTCTAGAATCTAGAACTCTAGAAACCAAAAAAATCCATCCCATGAATGAATTTTGTTTCTTTGCTCTTCCACTTCCTTTTTCCTTCCTTTGACAACGGAAAAACGGCTCGTTGCTCCAAGACTCCGAGTCTGCTTTTCCCGTCTGTTGTCATTTTTTTATACTCTGCATAGCATGCTGTATAAATGCATACATAATATGTAGATCAAAGATAAACTTTATGTAAATATAGTTGAGTATATCTGGAGGAATTTTATAAGAACAAAATTCAATAAACTGTATCAAAATTACTGTATGACAAGTACGAATATTTCTTTCAGGGATTTGCAAACTATTTCATCATACTTTTGTTAAGGACTTTATTGACTTATAAAAGTTGTTTATACTGCTTTTACATTTTTTCATCTTTTTTCATTAGCAATATTGAATATGGTTTGACATCTGTATTTAGTATTTAGTTCAAAAGTAAAACATGGTTATAAAGTGTTTAAATACGCATACTCCAAATTTAGCATCTACGATATTTCCAGTTCTTTGTCCATTTAAAACACTGAAACAACATCTAATTGCTAATTTCATCCTCGTCCTCTGTATCTTGAATTGTCTCAGTTGTGATTCTAGTAGAATTCTATAATTATGTTACATGATTTTGCTTTTCTTATCCCAAGTTTGAAGTCTCGGGTCTCTTGTGTGTTATGTTTTATCTCGTTTAAGAAAGATGATCAATTTTACTATGCAGATTCAGACTGCAATCTGTAATGACTCTAGACCTTTTATTTTACACTAAATTGCATCCGACTATAAAACTAGCTAAAAGCTACAAGCACAGTCACACAAAACAGCTCATTTGCATTCCTCCGTACCCCTAAACATAACTAATTGTTATCGTCATTGCCTTAATCATATCTATATCTGCTTCCCCATTAATTTTGTACTTCTATCGCTGTTGTTATCTCATTATAAAGAATTCATATTATTTGATATATCTTTCATTGTGAACATCTTAAACAAAACCAAAGTTTGGATTCTAGTTTTTAGAATTCTCGCTGGTAAATTTTCCCAAAACATTTCAAAAAGAAAACAAAATACAGTTAATTTTTAAATTTGGAATGTGACGTTGAAATAAAAAAAAGTACCGACGAACCATTGAGAATTGACATTGAGTATTTGTGGTTGATTAAGGACAGGAATAATAAAAGCGCTAAACATTATACATGCTTTGTAATTAGACGCTACTATTTAAATACTTTTATTGGTTGCTGATTAACTATAGTCTATAGATGATAGCTCAAATGGTAAAACAATCTGGGTGCTTGAAGGTAAAATGTACAATGTATATCTTTTACTTCAACAACATTTGATACTTTGAAAATTTCATGTATTTGTATTCCTGGTGGACTAATTAACAGGAGCATCCACATGAACACATGAATTCCTCATCCTAGGTACTAGGTACATTTCATGGAGTTGAACATTGAAGAAAGCCAATACTCACGAACAAAGGAATCACCGATGCGGAAATCAACAAACAGTAAATTATTTTCAGTCGAGAATCAGCAATGTGAAACATATCGTATGTTTAGTATTCATTACAAAGCATGGAGAATGGAGAACTTTGATTGAACTATGGTAAATGGTAAATGAAAGTCAGCGAGAGGAAAATTATTGGAAAACAAAGGAAATTATAAAACATACTGAACAAAGTCTGCATTTTACATTCTACATTTTCTATATTTTACATGTCTACTGTCTACTCTTTTTTATGATTTCTGATGTATGAATATGAATACGACATAAAAGGTTACTCACGTGAACATCCAAATGGCTCATCAGATCCAGGACCTTCATCTCCACAGTCATTGACTCCTAACAATAAAAATAAAAATGGAAATGTTGACGTATGAAAATGAACTTATCTATCTTTTTTACTGCATGATACAAAGAAAAAAAAGTACATGATATAAAAAGTACTAGTTTTTTTGGCCTTTTTACTTTAAAATGTTGGTATTAAAAACAAAACATTTGTTAAAAAATTGGAAATTGGAAAAAAAGTTGAAAGATGAAACACAGACATCAAAAAATTGTATATCTATCTTTTCCAAATTTCCGATTGCACAACAATATATTCCATGTAATATACAGTAAAAAAAGAACCTGGGAATAAAAAGTAAAATAAAAAGAGAAAGTTGTATATATTATACGTATATTGTATATTTTACATTGTACACTTACCGTCGCAGAATTTATCGCTCGGAATACATTTTCCTCTCTTACAACTGAACTCGGAAATTCGGCAAACACTCCGGGATCCACGTTGCTTTGTACCTGAAAAAAATATAGAGGATAGGATATAAATTAGAAGATCAATTCACGATCGAAGTTGTGTACATGTATACACGTGTGTTTGAATGTGCCACGTACAAAGTACAAAGTATGAGCGCATAAAGAAATCGGTGAAAGTATATCTAATATATCTAACCAACAGGGAACAAGGAACAAGGCAATGCGTGCTCATTCCTTTCTTCACAGCAGTACAAAATACAAAATTCTATTTTTATACAGTGCACAATGTACAATGTACAATTTAACCGCCACAGCATTACACTGCAAACTTTCCTTGGAATTGGAACATCATAAACTAGGATACGATAGCTTTTTACATATTTTATGTTTTTTCTTTCTTTTTCGTTCCACAAAAAGGAGAAAGTTGGACTGTATTTTTTATTCATATGGATCAAGATATTTTATACGCAGTTTTTTTTATTTATATTGTTCATAGATCTTGTTCATTTACACTTTAAAATCAAAATCAAAAGGAGTTAAAATAGAAAGAATAATAGTAATAATAATCATGTTATTACCTAATCTTTCTTGTCTTTCGTCAACTTTCAAATGTGTTTCAATTACATTTTTATTACTATTACTTCTACTACATAACCGTTTCCAATGTAAAATGTAGAAAGTACACATTACACATGTTTTTAAATGGACTATAAGAGAGAGCAGGAGAATAGTGATGATATCAATATATCATGGCCCATGAACTATGAACTACGTCCTCTTCTTTTCCCTATAGTTCCGCCAACATCTTGTTGACATTGCCTTTACTCTTTACACTTTACACTCTACACTCTACACTTTACATGACCATATTTACAACCCTGTTCAAAGAACATTTTATAGCTTGTCGAAATGTTCCGAAACTCATAAAGTGCACATAAATCTCATTGATATCACGTTGATGCGATATTTCAAAGTTTTTCCATCCCACCCAAAACTCAAAACTCAAAGCCCAAAACCCAAACAGGAACACGGACATGAAAATGAGCATGAACAAAAGTACAGACACAGAGAGTAAAGCTAGTATAACGAATAACGAGTATACTAATAATGATGGAAGATGATGGGAAATCCAATGGAAAGGTAGAGGAAACCGCCATTTCCCCTGTTATCCTGTTATCCTATTCATTTCATTCTTGATTGTCTTCTTTACACCCGTGTATGTGTAAAAAGTAAAAGGTAAGAGGATGCATCTTGGGCCGTAAAACTAATATCAATTTTCATTTCACTTCACTTTATGTCATTTATATTTTATATAATCTATTGTCCATTGTCTATATAAATTGAACGGATATCGTTTATAGGATTCTGAATCTAAAATTTGCATATCACCATGAATTACAAAGGTGGAGTTCTGAAACGAAGAAAGAAAAGGTCAACGATCTGGCCTTTAAGAAACATTTTAGTAAAACAAAAATTGCCCATGTAAATTGCAAACTTTAGCATTTTTAAATTTGAATTTGACGCATTTTAGTACGACAACTTTTTATATGAAATGGTTGAAAAATATTACAACAATTAATAACATTCAAACAATTCAAAATAGTGGTGATTGGAACATCGTACTAGAGAGAAGAAACAAGAAGCGAAAGAGGAGTATACATGCTCATCGCGTATTTTCTACTACAAGCTATGTAAAATCTCGAGTATCGGAAGAGCTGATTGCATTTGACCATTTACAATTTGAATTAAACTGGCTCAAATGACTTTCCCCTCCTCGTTTTGCTACACTATAAAGGATAACTCCCGAAATCCGAAACAGAATACAATCAGTTCCATTAATTCTCGCACATTGGGAATTGAGACAAATGCAGCAACATTGTGTGTGTTTGTACAATGTTCTTGGATGCTGCATTTCTGGAAGAGTCTGCTATGCCTCAGAGGGCCAAAATTAGAAACCGAGAAATTTAAACGGTCATGTTTCTCTCGGACTTTCTCGGACATTAAACTCGATGCGTGAATCCGAAATCGGAATATCAATGAGAGACGCAACTACCACTGCCGTAAAGCTCATGAAGCATTGTGTATTAGAAATTAGAAATAGTTCGTATATGTGCAAGAGATCCAGAGATGGAAATTCATTTCACTGTGTTCATTGTCCATGTCTATGTCTGTTTCTGCTCCGCCTCCTTCTAATTTACGTCCGTAGTCCGTATTCTGTACTGCGTAAACTTGTGATATCGATGGGAAACATGCCTTTGTACTACATACAACCTACAACCTACAACTCGATCCTGCTCTGGTAAATACATGAAGACAATCATCTGACTTTTAATTGCTGTATTTTGTATTTTACATCTTTCTGATTTGGCTTTGGCATCAACATGCGTATTACATGTACTTTATACGTACGTTGTACATTGTACATGCAACATGCAGTGATTATCCATTTTCCATATATCAAACATCCAATATCCACAGACTACAGAAATGCTCGTACAGGCAATTTGTAGATCGTTTCCCCGTTTCCTTGTTTCCCTCGCACTTGTTCCTTGATTAGCATTTAGTAGTAGTAGTAGCATTGAAACTTGGAATGCTGCGTTCATGGAGGCAGGGAACATGTGCTGATTGCCCATTTGTCATGCCGACACTAGACATTAGACATTAGACACTAGACAATGCTTCATGTTTTTGTAGGATCCCGTTGAACTACGCTTACGATTAGGATACCATGAGATGTGAAATGTGAAATGTGTTTTACACAGGAATTGTGACAGCAGGATGGGAAATGTAAAGACTGGGAATTTTGCATATGCATTTTTATGTCGTGTGGGTGAGAATCAGATATCAGATGGCAGATGGTATTTACGACTTACAAAATTAAACATTGAACACTACATTTTCAATTTTCAATTTCAGTCATAAACTTACTGCAATTTAGTTCAAGAGTAATACAAATAAAAATAATTGTACGCTTAAGCTTCTTATTTTTACTAGTCACTTTACTTTAGTGTACTTTAGTAATGCTTACCAGTAAAAATTTAAAATGTCTTTTGCAATTTACGCACAATTATGAATTATCCATAAATGCATCGACTGTTTTCACTTTTTATAGCTTTAAGATCCTCAATATTCAAGAAGTTCAACATTTAAGATAACTGCACCTTGTACTTTTAAAACGAGAATTCTACTTTGACATTCAAAGCTCGAGATTCTAGACTGGACCATTATATTTTCCATATTCATAAGGAAATGACAAATTTATGAAAATTCAATTCAATCATAGAAACCTAGAGAAATACTTGGAGACTCAAAGCTCAAAGCATACGAATCTCGTTAGAGTCTTGTTAACAAGCCAACCAAACCGTCCAATTTATGATACAAATCTCATCTAGAGAAATTGAGAAATGTAATCTCATCTTCTCATCAAGAACCCAGAATCTAGAATCTAGAATCTCAATTCAGATTAGGATGAAAATGTCCCGCTAATACTTCATGCTAAATGCTAAGGTATAATTTCCTGGACAGTTTTCGCCACAGACAAAGTATATGCTAGAAAGGACAAAGCAATCCAATCCAATCCCATCCTGAGAAATATGAATACATTAGTTTTAGCACAGGAACTGTACAAGTTTTGAGAACTACGGATTGTGGCAAGTCGCTCCAATTTGTACGTCTGTACGTCTGTGCATTTATACGTTTGTATAGATTGTGCTCGTGGAGAGATGTGGAAGGAATTGTTGGTATATCTGCATATTGTATAATATGTAATACTCACATTTAGTATTCTAGGTAAAATGCAAAGGTAACCTCATAGAGATTTGCTTTTGTTCTATTGACTTGGAACTTATAGTAAAATCCAAAACTGGCTCCCAGTATGATTCTGGCAGTCGGCAAACGGTAGCCAGAAAGACAACAAAGACAGCCTAGGAACAAAAGATGACTTGTATGTTTCAAATTCCAGGGAACTGGAAGTTGGTAGCTGGAGTTTGTATAATACTGTACATTGTACATTCTATATTCTCTATTCGGGTGGTTTTTGAACTCTTGTGAATATTTTATCAGAGGACTCTGTGTGGGAGAGTTAAGAATAAATTTATGACAAACTGATGAGAAGAGAAAGGAATAATAATTAGGGACATATCGTCCCGTGTAAACATAATTATAATTATATAGGCAAAATGAGACATTTATCTTGCCTCTGGTATTCCGTATTACGTATTCGGTCTACCTTTGTTGCTATTGCTGTCGGATGTTGGCTGTGTCGCAAGTCGTGTAGTACAGTGTACAGTGTACAGTATAATACAAATAGATACAATAGAAAATCTTTCACCCTTTTTCACTGTCTACTTTCTGTACTTTCTCTGTAGCTCCTCTAAATTTTGTGCACACAAAGTATACGCGTACAAAAAGATGGGAGTGTAGAGAATATTATACAGGACTATGGAGTCGTAGAAAATTCAAAGTGAAAGTTTGAAACCCAACCTATATGAATTCACTGTATGAATGAATGAATGCAGTGAATGAGGAGAAACAAGGAATGTCAGGGGAGTAGGAAAGCTTTACATTTGGCTGAATTAAAGCTTCCTGGGAATTATATGAGAAACTCTCTCGAGTCTCTACAGTCTACAGTCTACACGTCTACAGTGTACAGCTTTACTTTACTGCTTTACTTATGAAACTGTTTCCAGTTGGGAAATCAGGCCAGTCAGAGTCAAAATTTACGCCAGCAGACAGCAAGCTTAAGCACATATTACATATTATACATGTACAATGTACATTGTACATACATGTAGATGAGGTAAAACCCGGGAATATTTTTTTTACCTCTACCTGGAAATGAATAACGAATTTCTCATTTTACTATTTTATGGCATGTTTTGTACTTGATACTTTAGATCGTAATCGTAATTTGTAGTCATATCCTATTTCGTATTTTGTATTTCGTATTCTTGCGTAACATCATGTTTTCACATTTCGCAGTTCACAAGCATTGTGAAAGAACTCTGTTCACGTTTTTGGATACTGTTTTACTTTTCAGGCCGTTTATCTCATTTATACATTACAATTTAGAATTTGACGAGAGGAAATATACTTGATTTCATCAGGCTGTAATTAGAATACTCATTACGTGAGTTCTAAAACAAACAGTCCCAAATGTCAAATTTTAACGATTTAAAAACAAAGTCTCCAACTGAGCTTTACTTGTTCAAGCTACTCAAGCACATTTCTCAAAACAACACTTGTCTTTTGTCTTTTAAGAGCAATGTCAATGAGAAAGAGTTGTAAAAAATCATAAAACTGTTCTATAACAAGAATACAGTATTCTTTGTTCTTTGTATTTTTTATAAAGTAATATCAAAACCTCTAAAAAAATCCTGTGGTTACATTGTTTGAGATCACCAGGCGTCCTTTCATCATCAGGCATCAGGCACATTTAGGTTTTTGAACCATGTAGAATGTAGAAAATTGTAGGGAAAAGAGAAAATGGAATTCAAAAGAGCTCGAATACCAAATGCCGAATTTTGCATGCATATATATAGAAATAGAGACACAATGCTAAGAGAAATGGCTTTTAGGGAAGTAAAAGATGAGTGGGCTTTGTGGATTGCTAATAATTCTTAATTAATTAAGTTGTAGGCTCTAGAGAAATTCTACACTCTACCATCTACACTTTCACTCGAAATTCTAAATACATTACAATAACTTTCCATATAATTCACACAAGTATTCAGTCATTCATTCATTCAGTGTAATTCAAAAGTGTCAAGTTGTGCGTGAACATCAGGTGTGATTTTAGACTGACGATTCAATTCATTTACCCGCTTACAAATCCAACCAAACCAAACTAACTGAGTATTTGCGTATGTCTGTTTGGAGAGCTCTAAAGGCATAAAATACCTACAAAATCCACAACTCATGTACCATATACAGAATGCAGTTCATATTCATCATCGTCCTTAATTTCCCACAATTTCCGCTTTTCTTCATTTCCTCTTTCAGCCAGCTTCAAAATTTGTACAGTGTACAGTGTACAGAAATGTGCTTATGAGTGCATATAATCAATTAACAGTTTATGCTTCGGACTTTGGATTTGAGTTGGAAGCATGTTTACATAATTGCAATCTCATTCCCCCGCTGCTTGTTAATTTTGATTTTGAATGAAAATTGAAAACCACGTCGCATCACCATTAACCATTTATCCCATTTGTACACCACTGGATTCTAAATTTAACATTTGAATTCACTGGAAAAAACTTCAAACACTCCAAACAGAAAGAGGGAAAAAACAGAGAATAAGAAAAGGAATAATCAGGAAATTCATGAAAATTCTCAACAACACTGAACATACTTTGTATTTGTACAATGTCCACCTATACCGTACGCCGTACAGTTACTGTCACGAATTTTCATGTTAATTGCGATAGTAAAATGGAAAAAGGAGTCCCTGGAGATAGGGCATGGTACATTTTCTCATCGTTTCTTGTTTTCCTCTGGAGATTTTTATGTTTGTCATCTAGTAGGAGAAAAGGAGAACAGGGAAAAGGAAAGTGTGAGAATACTTTGTAATATGTCTGACAAATAAAAGCTTTTACCATTCTCATTCTGTATCCACCGTGTACTGTGTACCGTGTACCTTGTTCTGCTATTTTCCTAACGTACATTCTACATTCTATGTACGACACGTCTATAAAAGACGTAGAAACATCAGTAGGAGCAATAGTTGTAATGTATAATGTGCAGCATGTAGCATTCAGGAGTAAGCAAACTGAACACATCCAGACTCCAGACTCAACATCCAATCCAAAAGTTTGCTCTTCTTTTTTCCTTCCTTTTCTTTTTCTTGCTCCCGTACATTCTACATTATTGTTATTATTCGTGTATTTTACAGCCTACAAAAAACACTAGCCTTGGTAAACTGCACAGTGCACATTGTACATTGTACACAGAAAAATTGAGGGAGAGGAAAAGGAGATAAAAATATAATATAAACCAAGAAAGTGGCACAAGATGGAATGAAAAAAAACCTGATATCACACTATGTACAAAGTATAGAGTTTCTTTATATTGTATATTGTATATAGTACATAGGTTGCTAAAAAATAAAAAGCATAATGTGTAATGTGTAATAAACTTGGATCCATTTTTAGGAAGCGAAGCTGCCTATTGCAATCCTCGTGTCCGTCTGTCCGTCCGTCTGTCGCCACATATGTACATACATGTATTCATATGGAACTCAGTAGGGGCGCCATCTAGCGGCCTCTTTTGGAACTTGTTAGTGTAGTGGCGCC
>JABASP010002397.1:0-20443 GCA_019776565.1 Sminthurinus signatus | reverse complement strand
TGATTTTTTCATTATGAGGAAAATGCCATATCGCACTATGCGCTCACTCCGCTTCGCTTCGTTCGCGCCAGGTCAACCTCGGCATGTGCACAGCATAAAAATTTCTGATTCCCAAATCAAAAATTTCAAACTTCATGATTTTTCCATCATCCAATAACAAATGTAAAAATATACATATTTTTAAAAAAAAATTTTTTTTTTTACCATTACATTTGGATTTTTTTTCATCCCCCTATGGAAAAATATATATATTTTTCAAAAAATATTTTTTTTTTTTATACCATTACATATGGATTTTTTTTCATCCCCCTATGTAAAAATATATATATTTTTAAAAAAAAAATTTTTTTTTTTACCATTACATATGGATTTTTTTTCATCCCCCTATGTAGAAATATATATATTTTAAAAAAAATATTTTTTTTTTTTACCATTACATAAGGAGTTTTTTTCATCCCCCTATGTTAAAAATATATATATTTAATTTTATTTTACCATTACACAGGGAGTTTTTTTCATCCCCCTATGTTAAAAATATATATATTTAAATTTATTTTACCATTACACAGGGATTTTTTTTCATCCCCTTAGCATTACAGAAAAAGGGGTCTGTCGATCTAATAAGACCTCCGCCTCCGCTTCGCTCCGGCTCCGGTCAATAAAACTTTAGTAATTTTATAAAAATTAATAATTTGTACAAAAATTGTAGAACCACAGGCTAAAAACTGTTGAATCTATAATACGTGTGATATATTATACATTCCATGTTTTGCTCCGTATAAACCATTCTGTATTCTTGTACATGCCTCACAATTTTGTGACATTTTTGGAAACTGTAAGTACTTTATTGCGCAGCAACATATATAACTTTAAGGCCTAGATAATCCTCATCTAAATACATCATTTTTTTTTACAACAAGAGTTATTATATTATATTATTACCAGGTTATATTATATACCAGAGTATTATATTTTATTTGTATGCTGATTTCTAAACAAACCTCCCTCTGGGGCCTACTACAACAAAAAAATAAGACATGCACAACTCTTGTCTAATTCTTCAAACGTGAAATTCCACACATATGTACATAAAATATAATATACAAAAAACAAGGAGGAACATAACATAATGTATATTTTTTGTCACAATAACAATAACAATGTAACGTAAAAAGGAAGAAGAAAGAAACCAACCAAAAAAATATTCTTTTTTTTTCTTTCTTTCTCATTTCACAGTACTTTGGTTTACTGAATATTATACATTATACAGAATCCTGATTTTTCTTTCTCTCCCTTTCTCTGTCTCTCAACAAATGTCAGCAAGAACACAGTCGTAATAATAATAATAATAGTAGTAGTAGTAGTCGTGCTTGGAGTGAATATTATGACTTCCGTCTCTTCTAAAACTACTACTTGGTTTTCTCCAAGCCCGGAAGCGGAAAGGCTTCAAGAAATAAAGAACTGGGTATAGAAAAAGCACACACAATGAAACAAGACATAGAATGTACAATGGAAAATTACATCCTTATACAATCCCATGTACATTTTCCATGGTTTTTTTTGTAGCAAACGAAGCTATATGTGACTGAAATGACTGTAACTGTTACTCCAAGCGAGTTAGAGGGACAAAGTGAAAGCGAGAAAGAGAGAAGGAAAGTCAATGTGTGAGTGAATGAGCAACATGGCGATGAATAAGTGAGTGAGTTCTCAGTTTGAAAGAACATGTTGCATTTTCTCAACCATAAACATTCATTTACGACTCTTAAGCTCATATTTTTGACAAAGAATACACAACCATATTTGTACCCATATTCATTCAACCATTCATAGATTTCAGACAGTAGCTTATTCATTTCCTCTCATCATCCCTTTCTCTACACTCTACATGCTCATCTCTCTGTCATAAACTTACAAGTTGTACTTTGTCTTATGGATGTAATTGAACATAAAATGTGAATGTACTTGCACATATACATCCATACGAGCGCATACTCATACATACATTACATTGTAGTTTGTAGTAGATCCCATAGTTTGACATGAAAGTCTGCTTGTTCTGGAATAACACATAAACAAAGTGAGAGAAAGTTAAAGTTGTAGGGTGATGTCTAACAGCAAGTGTATTGAGGACTGAGGATTGAGAGGGACGAGACGGAACCAGTGCCAGAGACTGAGTTGAAAGCTAATGTGAAATACGGAAAATGAGTATGTCGGGAGGGGATGTGTGGTGTTGAATCGAGGAATTATGTTCGGATTATATGTTCTCAACAGCACTTAGCTCGATTGCAAGTTGATCTGACTTTGATTGCCAAACCAAGAACAACTTCTACAATGCACTATCAACTTTGAACACACACAAACACACACAAGTGTACAGAGACATACAAGTATGGCAACTCAGATTTACCATCAACCTTCCATCTAAATTTCCTTTTTCCTAATGCTATCACCCCTCCAAAAAAAAAACTGATTCGTTCACTCATTCCCTATTTTATTGGTTTAGTGGAGAAAGTTGGTACTAGTTACTATAGTTGTGTATAGCTTTATTCTTCCTCTGTCCGACATCATACTCTCTCTCTTTATCTATACACACAGAAATAAATAGAGAGAACGAAGTTGGTGAAATTCACCAAATAAAGTCAGAAATATTTGGAGAGGCTCAAGTCAAAACATAGAAACAAACAAAACCATGTATGTACTTATTTACTCTTGAGCACAAAACTTTAATTCTCCTACTCCTTTTTTTTATTTTTTATTTCCTATTTCACTACTTCAGGTATCGATTAAAATAATCCGCTACAACGGAGTTGGGAAGTCTACGTGCTCTTTAAAACTTTGTTCATTCACACTAGTATTTTATTTGGAACTTGGAACAGATAGATTAGTTTAGTTCTACACACATTTGATTTGGTCAAAGCTTTTACAACCATTGATATTCAAAATATATATAGCTACATACAGGAGGTGTAGGAGGTAGAGAAGCCAAAGGTATGATTAGCATTACCAATTTCTCATCCTTGGCAACCATTATATATAATGTACGAGAGAAACTTATTTACTTGTACTCATTTAAAATTGATACATAGCCTGAAGAAAGAATTCCCAGAATCCTACTTAAATCAGAGGAAAAGGCTTGTATAAACAGATCTCTAAAACATGAGACAATTTTTGTAATAGTTACTTTATATTAAAATCACACACATCATTCAAAAAAGTGTACATGTTAAATAATATTGATGAGGAAAATTGAGGACGATTTTTTTTTGTATTGCATCAAGTACCCTTATGTAAAACATAATTTATAAATATATATATATATATATTACCCATTACCCATAAACGACTAAATCCTTTGTAATTCCGGGTACTCCTATGCACAGAATATATGTAAAGATAGAATAAAGCTCGACAAATAAACATGAAAAGGAGCCAACAACCAACCAATCTCAGCACTTGAGAATCCAGTTGGTTGTACATTGTACGCTACAATATATAACTATACAGATAAACTTGCTGATCCAGCAAAAAAGCTTTATACAGAGAGAATCGTAAAGAGGACTACCGTGATATTCTAGGCATTAGCTAAAGAGATCATTTCGTCGTTCGTGTCTACGAGATGCGCGAGGATTGTAGTCTAGTGTCTTGTGATTTAACTGTGGTTTGGTTATTCTAGAGATACAGTAGGAAATTAGTCGACCAAGTGAAGAATATAGAAACAGATTCAACTTGAATCAGCGATTAAAGTTCTAAATACCTATACACAGACACACACCCACTTGTACAGAGAAACAGCCGTCTTTCCCAAAGTTAATGCTAGGAAGAGAAAGAAAGAGCATAATATAAAGTAATCGTGAATAGGATAAAACTACTAGACTATGTGATACTAAAGAACATAACTTCAACACACCGGATAACCAGAATGTCGATTTAGTCGCAACACATTGCTTTAAACGCTAATGACTCTGCCTATCAAGTTGATAATAAGCGTTTTACTCCGAATTACTCTTTCTCACCCTCACACACTTCAGATTTATTTTCAAATACATATATGGATCTCTCTTTATATGTATTACAAGGTGCACACTTTTTGACTAGTTTTACTTCTAAATTCTCTCTGACGATTACTTTACATTGAGATGATACTGATGATGTTGATGATAGCTTACAATATATGCACCAATATTGCATGTACAAAACGTAATACATAAAATTGTAGTAAAGGGGGAAAGAACGAGGATAAATGAAAGTGTAAGCGTTGTCAGGAGAATGAGAGTGATAGAGATAGATAGATATATATTATATCTTCCAACCAAAAAAAACTACTCTCACTACTCCCTATGATCCTCTTCTTTTTTTTCTTTCTTCCTACACATCAAAATGGGCTTCACATTAGTGCCTTTTCAGATCGAAACGATGATTTTTATATGCAGTCGAGCGATAAAAATAAGGACGCATTTTCCTAGATTGAATGAATAGAATATCAGGAGAGAGAGAGAGAGAGAGAGAGAAAAAGAAAGGTTATCCCATTAGCAAGCACATCTCTCTATACGTCTTTCCCTCTTTATCTTTTTTTTCTATTCATCTGAGCTCAAAATTTTCATTGCATAATATACACTAAGGTGATTCGATTCGTTCAAAGTACAAAAATCTTTGCTTTAGCTCTTGAACAGTTTTTATTTCAGTAAAAAAATTCCCGAAAGTTTGGAGTGATTTTAAAAAATATCCAAAAATAAAAGATAACCGAGCCCGAAATTTCACTAAACTAAAAAACAAACAGCAAAACCACTTTATAATTTTGAAAACAGCCTTTGTTTAGTTATAATTAACCACAAGTTAAACTGATACACGAAAATCCTGTCTCACAAGTGGTTGTAGTATTGAAATCTTCAAGTTTTGAAGTCAGTGAAATATGAAAAATTCATGAAAACTGTGAGAAACTGAATCAAACATTTATTTGTTATAAAAATGTATGAAATAGAATGATTTTCAGAGGTTTCGACTCGGCAATTTGTATAGGTTTGAAAGGATTGAATACCCCTATCACATATATGTGTACTTGCTCATTTTCATAGTATTAGAATGCTACCACCACTCTAATTTTTCCCTACTACACTATACACATGAATATGTTTTGATTCATCTACCTATGAGCACCATCATCATCATCATATCCATCTAATGTTTATTAAAATATATTACATACATATATTATGAGGTTTATCCATATTTCCAAAACAGAGTATTTTCTTTCTTCTCGTTATGATACCATCACACTATGTACTTTAGTAATAAGGATGTTGAGTTTATGATACTTATATAATCTACATCCAAACAATCAGGAGTTGGGAAGATTGCAAAACGTATCAATGTTGAGTTCTTTTAAAATTCATGTTTCTTTGAACTTGTAATGTTATATAGTCCAACATTTTAGCATAAACTGAAATAATTCTCCATGAAATCACCCTTTTTGGTTCCACATATAACATCGATTCGAAAATATTTTGAGTATGGTACATACGATAGAAAAAAATTACTCTGCAAACTGGTTATATGACCGATTGAATTATGTATGTAAGTAAACTCGATGCATACTTAAATTTTCATTACCTACATATCCAGAACACCTCTATACTCTATATTACTATTATTATAACAAGTTATGACGACCTGAACCTGAAATGTAAGAGAAAGGAAGCAAAATAAATGCTATGAAGATTCCCTCTCGTTAATGATACCCATGTCAGTTAATATTATAATATATTCAATAAGCTCACTCACGTACAACCAGAATTCAAATACTTACATACAAGCATCTACATAATCTGCTCAACACATGTACATAAAGAGTAGTAAAACACATGCTCGTCAATCGTCAATCCATACTACTACTCCATCGTCTAGTGCACTTTCTCCTTTTCCTTCATAAAATTTCTTTTTTTACAATACATAATGAATCAGAAAACGTTCTAGTAAAGTGGGAAGAAAGGCCTCTCATACTATTCTCCATTCAAAAAGAATTTTTTTTTTTCGTCTTCAGAAAAATCAGAAGGAGCAGCTGCCAAGAAAAAATCTCGCCAACAAGTCATCTCTTCTCCCCTGTATCATCATCAGTCATCTTCATCATTCAATTCGACCAACAACTTCTCCCACTCTTTATAAAGCCCTCCTTTTCATACTTCTTTACAATTGGTTCTCCTTCCATCTTTATGATAACATAAACTGGCTTCACGAATTGCTTTTCTTTCACTCGGTAGATGTAAGCCAGCCCATGTTGAATATATGGAATATGGACAAGGAGAAATAGAAAAGGAGAGGACCATAATATTTTCATCTCTTCTCATTATAACGTCATTAAGTGCCTCATCCCCAGAAAAATACTACAAACTCGACTTTTCTTTGTTCCTGTTTTGTACCGTGCAGCAGAAACCAAAAATGGATCATTGAGGATAAAGAAGAGGTTTTATTTATTTGAAGAGCACTACACATTTATACCAGGAAGAAATCAACCTTTGAATTTTATTTCTATTTCTGAATTCTGAATCGAAAATTCTTTTTTTCATAAATGGTGAAAAAAACACAGCAAAACGGTTCACTATTTTCATACTACTATTTTGTATTACGGCAGATATCTGTGAATTCATAACAAACCATTTGTACACAAAACTAATCTTTCGATCAGGAATAGTGATGACAACTCACTAGAGTAGTGTAAAAAACTACACGGCAACAACATACTGGTTCACATATATATGAGCTCATGGAAACTATGAAAAAATTTCATAACATTTGAAATCATTTTACTAAGATTTTACAAAATTTTGAAAGTTTTAAGAAACAACACTTGAAAATTGCACTTTCTGTTACTTCCTCCTTCGCATGTATTTTTACTTGCTCTTTCCCTATTGATAAATAAGGGGGTGAAATTCTTTGAACCACTTTACTTTCCATTGCGTATATACTTTTTCATAGATAAACTACCATTCGAATACACATCATATTATGATATTCTTCATTTTCGTACACATGAGACTTTATCATATCAGTACATGAGTGAACAAATATATATATACTTGTAAATGGAAATCCTAGTTCTCTCCATATCCTTTTACATATATATAGTTACACAAACACTCACACGCACATATAGTATAATATAATATACATGCTTACACTGAAATCCTACGCTTTGCTTTGACTTGACGGGAAAACTTGCGTATGGTACAGTAGTTGACACCACAGACATGCAAATATTTGCCGACCACATCAAGTCTCTCTTCCATTATGCCTCGGTAAACAGTGATAGACGGAGTCTGAGAGAAGTGTGGAGTAGGATGAAAGAAAAAGAAGAAGAATTTGCTCTTAAACTCACGTCATCTCAACTACCCTTCATTCTATTCCCTTCGAAGAATTACATACATCATATCACAATATATAATAATAATAATAATAATGTATGTTCACTATCGATGCATGAATTCTTTATTCGTTTCCCTTAATAAACATCTACTTCAATGTACATTGTACATTGCATGTCAGCATTTTCAATACTTTTTGCATAATCTTTATAAAGCACAAGTATGAAACTCAAACCAATCCATCATCAATCTCAATTTTTTTTTTTCGACGATTTTTAGACATATATATATATGAGGTAATACAAGCAAGTTCAGACGCTCGTGTAAATGAATGTCTAAAGGAAAGAATTTAAAGCCGTCTAACTATATTGTTATAGACAAATAAAATATACGAATCTGAATCTACTGTCCGAAAATTCTACCTTTGACCTCAAAAATCCAAACTCCGGCATCGGATTCTACAACTTAAAAACACGTTTAAAACCGAGGGTTTTAGATGTTCCCCTCTCCTTTTCTTTGTTTAAGCTTGTAGATTAACAATGCACCACTAAAAAAGAGTGAGACAAAATTTTCAATCCTATATTTTGGTATTTAGAAATATAGATAAAGAATTTTGAAAGTATTAAAAATGTGCATATTTTCATATAAAAATGCGTTCATTAAAAAGGTCAGAATACTTTTACTCAAAAAAATCGTACACGTATCTCTTGGTTCTCTTGTCAGTAATTAGTAAAATAATTAATATTAATAACTGCATTATAATATTTGAACAGGATTTTCCGACGTATAACTATACATAGTAGAGAACAAACTAGAACAAATCTGAAGGAAAGTCTCTGTCTATATACATCAATATGAATGAGATGCATGCATTATACTTTATCCTTGTGGAATGGAATATTTAAACTATGTGAACATTCATTATTTATTTGCTACAAAGATGACATTGAAGAATGGATAATTAGAACTTTGACATTCTAAATTCTGATAGGAGAGAACACACGTGCAAAGATGACGAGAATATTAGATGGACAACCATGAAGATCATGTACCTAATACCTATAAATTCATAAAATTTGAATACTTTATCCCATGAACAGTTTTTAGAGAAAGACCTAGAGTACACAACCAGGCTTTTCGTTCATAACTCTTTACATGACGGCTTAGCTCAAAATTAGACGAAGGCAACTTTTACTTTGCTATACATACATGGAATGAAATTTGTACAAGAGATATTTCATACAATGTAGAGTGCATATATTATATCATGTATATAATATAATATCATATTGCTTCTACTCTGTGGATATCTATATACACAAAGAAAACAGAAATAAATATGATCCATAGTCTCAGGGAGCTCAATATGCATAATAGGATTAGCTCCTGTATAAATATTCAAAAACCCGAAAATGAAGATGACACAAAGCTGTAATAAATTATATAAGGCAAACAAGATTCAACGAGAGAGAGTGAGACAGAGACCATGAGAAAGGATTGGTAGGAAGTGTAAAAGAACGAGAAAGAAAGCAAAAGAGTTGAGGGAATCCATTAAAACAAAGCCGACAAGTTTCTCCATCTTCATTCACACACACATATATACACACGTACACAAACACACAAACGTTTCGTCTAGTTTTTAATAGTAGTTACCATCGTCTGTGTCAGGAACATGAGACCCCATAAGTTCTAAGGTTGTTTGTAACCTCATTACATTACACGTAGAAACGAAGAAGAAGAAGATGAAGAGTGGAGAAAGAGAGTGTCTTTCACATAAAAATAACAAGAGTGCTTATTACTCAGCCCAGAAATAAGATTCGAGAGTGAATTCAGTTTTGCCTCAAGTCTACTAATTAAATTTCCTCCAACACATACCTTTACAAGTCTTGCGTTTTTGCTATAGATATGCCTTCTTTCTTTTTTGTGTCATCGTTTCACTATATATACCTTCTTTCCAAAATTCATTTCTTTACTCACTCTCATACTGAATTCTTCACACATTCAGTCATTCTTCCATCTATATTTTACACTTTCTCTCCTTGTCAAAATTAATTCAATTTTAGAAAACTCATAAACAAGAGAAAGCTCACCCCTTCCCTCTCAACATCATTTTTTCCACCACATGAATGAAAAAAAACTAACAAGCTAACAAGTAAACTATTTAATTCCAACGGTTTTACAATTTAGAGTTTGAACTGAAACCACTGTAATACACAAATAAATTAATTAAAAAACAAAAACAAAATCTAAACAGAAATGTGATTTAATCACACGACTGAAGAATCTACACCTGTAGTTTTCATCGTTATAAATTAAAGTGAAATATCTGCTTATTGTATTACACCAGCTTATCCTATTTCTATAGTTGAAGTTGGATTGATCTATATAAAAAAATTCTAAACAAAACCTTTCCAAAGTATTTCCAATCTTTTTGTTACATTTTATCCACGGATTTGAAAAATTTATATTAGAAAATGGAATGGTGATGTTCAACTTTGGAGATTATCTAACGTTTGACAACTCAGTCAAGTAAATGCTTTAAAATACTTACTTTTTATTAATATAGCCACAATGTGAAACCATTTCATGGTTATTTATTACTGATTCCATCATTAGAACATGACTCGTTATACATATTGTGCAAGATACATACATATGTATATACATATAAATCCTTGTACATGTATTCAATGTGTGGACATATTATGCATACAGCGATAATGACTTTTTAACCAAATTATAGACATATATTATAATAAATAAATAATATCTTATTATAAACTGGAAACCGATAACCGATAGTATCAAAACTAGAAATCTCGTGAGATCATTTGAATTAACAATAATATAACAATAAAAAAGATATATTTTTTTATATATGACTATACGCCGGGAGTAATGATGTATAAAATACCAGCTATACATAAATACTAAATACATATAATAGAACTCTTCTAGAGTCTATAAAGTTACATATATCATATATCATCAATATGTAAGTAACATTTTAAAACTTATTTGTACCCCATGATGCAGACATATATGCATCATAAATTTTAAACTCTTACAATTAAATAAGAAAGAGACAATGTTAAAATTAACTTTCGATATCCACATTTCTTTGGGTAACATGACACATGTACAACATGAGGATAATATTATTATAATCTCATAATAATATTTGTAACTCTCGTAAATAATTTAACAGTATCATATAGATATATAAGTCTATAGGTATCACAGAGTATGTATTGTAAATTCGTAGACAGGTACTTGAACAAGGAATAATAAAAGACTAATCTACAAAAAAAAACATTACAAGAGAGTTTTAAATCAAAATGTGTAAATTACCTGCAAAGAGCTTGGGGTAGAGATGAAATGATGGGACCATAACCTTGGGCATTATCGTACAACTCGAATAATGGTGCAGCAACCAATTTGTAGTTTTTCGGAACGGCGAACAAAGCTATGAAAATTTTTCAGTAAATTCAAGTACTTGAATATTTAATAGTTCATACTTTTTCATAACAATAATAATAATTAATTTTGTACAATATAAAATTAAATCATGTGTTCTAAAAAATAATAATTTTACCGCAATAAAGTATATATATATCAATTCTACAACAAATTCTTAATTTATATACATTATTTTAGGCATAGTTGTAACACACAAAATGTGAATATAATAATAACTGTTACTATTATGATTATTACTACTATTAATGCATCATGATTGCCAAATAATGAGATACATATGTATATATATATATATTATACATGATTTTACTTTTTTACTATGCACTAAATGCATTATTTTAAAGCTATATACGGTAGAAAATAAGAAAAGGAAGTGTATGCGACGAAAAAAAAAGAAACATATTTGTTTATAATATATATATACAGAAAACTGAGTTTAGCAGAAATCATACAAGATTTCAGTTATTGAAAATATTATTATTTTCTTTCATCGTGCTTGCATTTAAAAATTTAGTATTACCTTTAGTAATGTTAACAATATAATTCAATATTTTGGAATATAAATTCAGTCAATTAAAATAATGAACCTATACATTTTCGTACATTAACATTGTCTCTTTCTAAACATTTGCACTACAATATTATGCGCATCGGATCATAAAAAATTTGTTGTTCCTATAAATTACTATCAAATTACATTTCTTTGCTGGCCTTTTTTTTTTATAAAAATAAGAAAATGTGTTGTTTAGTTCAAACAAAGATGGTTAATCCATATTTCACATTATTATTGTTTTTGATTGAAAACATAAAACAGTAGCCTTTCATTTAGAGGTTTGAGTCTTTTTGTTATTTCAACTCCAACAATAATATCTGTTTTTGAGTACAAAAACTTTGAAGTACTACGTATTTCATTTATAAAAGAATATTTTGTATAAAATACTATGCTATATATAATTCATGATGATGTAAAATTATCACATAATTTTTTTTTGTATCACATATAAGTTACATAACCCGTGTTTTTTTTCAGAGATCTCATGGTTATATATAGTCATAACCATACATATATATGTACACATATATATAGGACTATCAAACAGTATCATATTGAACATTTTTTATCAGTCATTTGAAGTAATATATAAAATTGTCATTCACATATAGTTTTTTCTCTCCACATATTGAGAGATAGGAATGAAATTTCAAAATTCCTATAAACATAAACTTATCCTACTCATTTTTTGCTTTTTTTTAAAAAAAAATAATACAATATTATAACATACAAAACAAAAACTTGTTTCTAAAAAATGACATTATATAGGACTGGTTTTTTTTTCAATAGTATACTATTCTTTCATGACAAAAGTAGTTTCAAAAGTAGTTATCAAAACAGAAAAAGGACATAATATATAGTATATATATATATATATATATGTAGCAGAAATAATAAATAGGAAATTGAATTTAAATAATCAAACAAAAAAATCTGGAATGTACATACATAAATGGTTAAGTATTTTAAAACTAAAATTGTACAATCTTCATCTGCAAATACAATGAGGAAGCTTATTTTGTCGAAAGAAGAAGGAGTAGTAGTAGTTTTGGTTGCAAGTAGAACAGGTTCTGTTAGAAACAGATAGTTTTGTTCATTTGATTGCATTCGAATCATAAAATATGTATATGTCATGTAAGATCTATTAATAGTAATGATTAATAATGGTTTGACATGATTTGATATTCAAAAAACTGGTCGTTTATGAGTATAAAACGTATCAAAAGGTAAAAAAAAAATATAACTAAACAAACGTGTTCCTCTCTCTCTGGTTTCATAAAATACTACTACTATCCCTTTCATATTATAATGGTTTCAAAAATTAAAAGACTTGCTACCACTTAAGTGTATAATATTAAATATTATATTAAAATAATGTCTTGAAGAAGAAATATTGTGATAAAAAATGTTGCTAAAAAAAATATCAACGAAATATATACCTATGCATAAACCATAATAATAATGATGAGTAATTATTTTGTGCAATAAGTAAGTAATAAATTATTATTCTCATGAAGGTATATATGGATTTTACAAAATCTGGAGTGAACATTTTGCAATTTGATTGGTTTTAAAATCTATAACACTAAAGACAAAAAAAAGATGACTTTCGTAAAACATGAAAAATTAAAATTTACTCTCTTTTAATGCAAAACAATCAAATGATATTATATTCACTCCAGATTTTATTTTCTCCCCTTATAATAGATATACATATACGCTTACCACTAATTAGTCGATGATTTAAAAAGTATGAAGGACAAAAAAAAAGGTGATTATTACCTTTCTTACCTTTCTCCTGCAACTGTACCAAAAATAGTTTTTTATGTTCTTTTGGTTTTGTAATATGTGGTGGGACGTACGGATACTGAGGAGGTTCAAAATTTGGACGCCACCAATTACCAATAGTATCTTCAATAACCCATTCTTGTGCAACACCATCTTGACGTCCTAATGTCTATATATAAAAAATGACATTTATAATTTGTAATATGTATACAAATATGTTTTTACTTAGAAATATATAATAAAATATATAATAATATATGAAATATATGATATATATATATATCATATACGTACTTCTGTCATGAGTCGCTTTAAACCATCAATTTCATCTTCACCTGGACCAAGTTCACCCCCAGGTCTGTAAATAAAAAGAGTTTGTGTTTTGTATAATGTATAAAAAATAAATACAAAAAAATGAACTTTTTTTTTTTAAATAATTCTCAGTACAAAAAAAAAACAATACAAAATCTTGTACTATATACTTACAATTTAAAAAAAGTTGTTCCTAATTGAAGTAAAAGAACATGTGGGAGACCGTGTTCATGTACAAGAAGTACACCTTTTTTTTTAAAAAAAAAAAAAACATTTTATTCACATACAATACATTTAATAATTTGATATAATATAAATAAAGATACATAATATTATTACACTATATTATTATACCTTCAACACTTCTCCTCATTCCCATTTTATCAAATTCATCTCGCATTCTTTGAAATCGAGCCGGTACAGAAGGGTCTTTCTCATAAAGCGGATCTTTCGTACCAAAAGTATAATTTGTCAAGGGGTACCTGTATATTGTCAACATCAAACATCAAATAAAAGCCTATAATATGATATACACTATACATTTAAAAGAAATCCAAATTTTAGTAGAAAAAAGTTAAACGTAAACAAAATTAAAAACAACATACAAATGAATTGTCCGGTTTAAGCTAAAAGTTGTAGTAATATCATTCTTGCCGGGTGATCTATTATTTTGATTCTGATTTTGATTATTATTATTAACTGGTGGTGGTACGCCAGTTGGCCAACCTGTTCTTCTTACAACACCTGCCATGTTATTAACTCTATATAATTACCCACAGAAACAATTAGTTATATATTTTTTTTAAAAAACACAAAATTTTTAACTGCTTTTCCCTAAAATTTTCTGACTTTACTTACTGAAATGAAAAATAAAGACGCTCGGCAAAAAATATTTTATAAGCTCCCGCATCTCAAAATACCCCCAACAAAACCTTGTTTTTCCATAATTTCTCCTTTTTTACATTATCATTGTTTCTTTTTTTCAACGCAACAAAAAAGTCTTTTTTTTATTATTGTTCTTTAAATTTTATCATAATATTGTTTCATGTTGTTATATTTTTATCTGTATTATTTAAAGACATGCAGTTTTGTGACTAGCAAACTGTTTAAATAAATATATTTCATATTTATCAAGATCTCGTAAAATGTCATCTTACAATAAATTATTATTAATTATTATTATGCAGTAAGTACTTAAAACATTGTAGCACACATATAACATCTCATACTATTTACAGAGTAAATTACATTGTATTTAAAAAATGTATTTTAAGAGTACATCCTATATTATGAAATGTAAATTTAGAAAGATTTTTACATATATCATCTCGAGTTCCTCATCAACATTACATTTTCTTTATATATATCATAATATCAACACTATTGATTGATACAATTGTATATAATATATACTATATATATATATGATAAACATATTATATAATAATTGCAAAAAATGACAAATACATATAATATATACACGTCCACTGAGAATAATATCTCTCGTAAACCTTTTTTGGAAGTATGGTCTGATATTTAAGCTTAATAACAATAATAATTATTATCATTTCTTGTCATTTTGTCTACAATGATTATTATAAATATATTTTAGTAGTAATTGTGTCTATTATACAAAATTTGTATACATATTTATGTATATAGTTAACAAACAAACAATCAATCAATACAATCTATGTATGACTCGTTTTATAAATAAGTATTGTTATTATTATTAGATTCTATATTTTTTTGTAAAGTCAGGTTTAAACTTATCATCCTTTATTTGATTTTTATTTGATTGTATTTTCTGAATCAACAGGGTTATTGTAACTTAAAAATATAGGTAAATGTAAAATTAATGAAAAAGAACCACTTGGTAATGATGTAGTTACATGTACCCAATCATTTATATATTGATTCATTTCTTGTTCAGATGCATTTGCTCCATTTAATCCACGTAAAAAACAAGCCTATAAAATTTTCAAAAAAAAGAAGAAAAACAACAACGTTATTGTTATAGCATGATATTTGATAGTGTTACAATTAAAAAAAACAACAACATCATTAATGATTAAATATAATATAGGATACTTCTTACCATTCTTTTTTCTTCAATTTCCATTTCTGAAATTCCTTCTTTCATTATTGCAATATCTAGATCTTGAATCATCTGTGCTATACCAGCTAATCTCCTTTTTCTTCGAAACCAACCACCATGAACTCCATGCATAAGACATAAATTTTGCTACAAGAAATACCCATATATAAAACATTATAATTATCATTTATACTTTTTTACTTTTATATGTGAATGGTTTTAATAATGTTATAATACACTTACTGCATGTGGACCATGTATAGCTTTTAAACCAAATGGTTGATCTGTGAAAAAGTCTTCAAATTCTAATATTTCATCTGCTGATGGATGACTACCAGATCCAATTTTATATAATGCATTTTGAAACAGATCTCGCTGTCTCTCATCTTTTATTAAAAATAAATTAGATTGAAGAATTCGAAACACTGGTTTATAATACTGTTGTCTTGTTTTTAAACATTCAACTGGGAAGTCTGACTTTTGTTGAACGGACCAAAAATGTGAAGATAGTAAATGCTTAGGATAATAGTACCTGTATGTTTACAGAAATTTGAAAATAAAAGGAAAAGGCTTTTATTATTATACTGTAGACTGTACATGAATACTTTTTTTCTTGTTGTGTGAAAAATCAATACAATTATTATTAATTATTATTCAATACAAAATATTAAGAAGACTTACGCTACAGGAAACATGATATAATTCATGAAAGGCAATGCAGAAATTAATAAAGTTGGAGTTACTCTTTTTAATTCTTTTGGAAATCGATAATAAAGTTCTAGTTCTTTCCTGTATAATATGTAGAACAAGCAAAAAAAAAACATACCAATCATTATTATCATTTTGATTCATAATATAGGAGCTACAGTAAGTAGTCTTCAAATCTGATGAAAAAAAATGATGTAACTAAAATGAATATATATAAAATCTACTAAAAACAAACCTTGATAAGTTTTCTCTTGTACTTGATCTAACCATTACTTTACTCTTGATGGATACATACAAGCCCAATTCTTTAGAAAAGTCCTAAACCAAAAAAAAAACAAACATATTACAAATATTATAGTCCTTTATATTATGGTAAAAGTATGTCAAATAAATTATTTGAAATAATATTTCATTATAATATCATGTACAACATTCAAAAAAGTTGCTAACCTTAAATCCACTTAAGAATAACTTTGTTATATATGCTACTCCTGAAAATTTCTTCCCTATTAACTTATTCATGTTGTATACTAGTTTACAAGTATAATCTTATGATTAATTATTGTAATTAAAGTTCACAGTTTTTCCTTTTTCAAATGTAATCTTCGTTTTACACTTTTGTCGTAGTTTAGAAGAAATAAAAGAGTAAACAAGAAATACGGCACATGCTAACTTCTAACCATTATGCTTTTGTTCTAAATACGCGATTGTTATAAAATATTTTATTCTAAAATAAAATAAACTATTATTAAAATTTAACTGTACATGCAATTATTTATACAAAGTCTGTTGCAAATTGCAAAAAAAAAATCCTAAATATTTTTCCATAGAGTGACAAATTCCCACCGTTTTGTTTAAAAAATCCTAGATCATAGAGTTTATTTTTATTTTTTATTGCGAAGTTAAAATAAAGTGGTTGTATAATTGTAATTTACAAAAGGATTAGTCAACATTTCAATCAAGGACATTAAGGACTTTGAATTCAGTTTTATGAAGCAACATACTTTTAAAAGGTTAGTTGTACACGTAATATAATTCTGTTTAAAAAAAAAACAAAATATATTGTAAATCGTAAGTATCTAGTATCTAGTTTCAAATTTCAAATTCTTTTAATAATATTCTCATTTTTAATTATCATGTTTTTAACTATTCTATTAATCTTTATTGATTCATATGTATTATAGTTTCGAAAATGAGTTTGTTTAATATATAGTATCAAGTACCACACGACATTGGACTTTGTATATAAAAATACCATACATGTGACGTAGTTAAAATTACAAGGACGTTGGTGATTCAGAATTTGTTTTATGCATTTATGCACAATATTATGTACTTAATAAAATAATAAAATATGTAGAGAAAATGTACAGTAAAGTTGTAAAAATTAAATGGGAATGGGCAATATGTAATCGAAACGGTTTTTGTTGAAGTTATAAATAGTTTTACAATGTGAATAATGAATAACCTGACGTGTCCTATACTATATAATATTATGACTTATGACCACACACAATTCCTTATATTTTTTGTATGTTATACCTGTTGCTACGGTGTATAATGTCATTAACTTTTGTGTACACACTATTAAGCATAATTATTAGCAATTATTAGGAGTCATGGTTACTTTTTTTAATATATCTATAGATTTTTGCATTGATGAATCGACTTTATGTTGAGTTACGTAACTCAGAGATCTGTAGTTTGCGATTTGCGATTGTGCTCTCTAGAATATTTAGGTAGATCCCTAAACAGAATTCAATTTTCTCCGTCCTCGGTACAGAAAGCTCAGTTCTTATTTCTTATCATTCTGAATTCTGAATTCTGATCAATCTATAAAATCTACTTGTCGTTCGTGATTCTGTGCGAAACAGTTGTTTTGATTATTACCGTTTACTGTACAGGGTCATAGTACCCTCATTGAAGCAAATAAAATTTGTACATGTTCACGAGAGGGAAGGTAAGTTCAAAATGTGTATAATTTTATTGTATCGCTAAAAGGGTAAATGGGGACCTATAGAGTGTGGTAAAAATTTAGTTAGTATTTTAAAAACACAAAATATCGATATAACATTGATATTTTATTATCTTTTCTATTTTGGTTTTAATAGATTTAAAGAGTATGTAAAAGGAATTGACAAAGAACAAGAAGAATGGAACAACCTAAACCACCACAACCAGAGAAAAAACTTTTGACTGAAATTGCTCATCTTACAAGTAATAATAGAATCTAGAATAATGTGTTTTTTTTCTACATAATATATATGATATAAAGAGAGTTAGTTTTGAATGCTAAAATGTGATAATAATATTATTTTTAACTATTTTTTTTTTCGAGTAACGACTTGTTTTTCTCTCGTTTGGAATTTGTTTTGTTTTGTTTTTTTTTATTTAAATATTATACAGATTTACTACATGGTTCTAAATTGAAAGCATCTATAAGATCTCAGAATCATCATCAACAGTCAACTTCTAATTTACATCACAATAATGTTCTTCTACGGAAAACAAACCCTACTTATGTTGGAAAACGGATGATTTATCGTGCTCATCAGCCTTACTTTGTTAGACTTAACAGGGCTAACAGTGATGGAAGTAATCGAAAATCTAATTTAGTTTTATCAAAACGTTTCAAAACCCTACATACCACTTCTACTACTCCTTCTTCTTCTTCTTCTGCATTAAATTTTAAAAGTGGAAAACACTTTATATCTTCAACATCTAGGATTAAACAAACTTATAATAATTATAGGATTCGTAATCGTATTTGTAATACTAGTTTTTGTAAAATTAATAGAAATCCTGTTCGTAAAATTTCAAATAGTACACAAAAATATTTGACTTTAAAAACTAAAATAGCTTTGACAAAACTTAAATTTCAAAATTCTACAGGTACACGTTTCCCATCTTACTTTTCACCATTACAACCACCAATCAAATTTCCAAATAAATCTCCTGCTGTTGTTGTTGTTCCTGCTGCTACCAATAATAGTAATAATCCAATTTTATCATTACAAAACATTCCTATCAAAAAATATCAAAAAATTAGTAAAAGTAATCCAAATATCTCCAAATTTAGCATTATTACTACTACATCTAAAACAACAACTAATAATAATATCCCTACAGCTTCATCGACATCTTTAAAGGGTAATAATAGTCAAATTATTAATGCAACAACAAGTTTAAAGGAAAATCCTGATCCTGCTTCTTCTTCTTCTTCTTCTTCTTTAACCAAACATCCAAGTAAAAAAATAACAACAGTCAAAGAAAAAGGATTTCAAAAGGAAAAGGAATCTGAAAAGGAAAAACCAAATCGATATTATGAAATACAACCCAAATCTTCTCCAATTCAAGCCATTATTAAACGACGTTGCCCTCCTGACTCTGTATCAATTTATCGTCCAACTACAAATTGTAGTAGTAGTAATACAAATGATACAATGACAGCTTCAAATGATTTTAATGTTCAAAAAAAATTACAATCCAAAAAGACAAATTCATTATCCTCTTCAAGTGAAGAAGAAGACGATGATGATAATGGTCATGATAAGGTGGAAACCAAAGAGGGTGATAATAATAATAATAATAATAATAGTGAGGAAGAAGATAGTCAAATGATCTCAATGATTAGTCAAGAAAATAAGGAAATTGGTGATGATCATAGTACAAAATCAAGTTCTACATCTCATGTATCTACAAAGGATGGATTTACATTTAAAGAGTCAACTTGTATTTGTGATAGCTGTAATGGTAATCTTGAACAAAATATTCAAATTGTTAAAATTGTGGACACAATTGTTGTTGATTCTAATAATGATTCTAATAATCATCATACAAGTGAAACAATTTTGTCCACAAATACATTATCATCATCATCATGTGATAATCTTATTCATCGTTTAGCTGAAAATAGTGAAGGTGGTGGTAGTAAGAGTGGTCATCAGTTGAAGGAGCTAGTTAAAACAGAATTGGGCCAAAAACACGATCAAGAAAAAGATGACCATTTGCAAGCTGCCACTACGGCCAAAATTGTGGAGGATCCACGTCGGAATCGCCTTTTAAGTAAGTTGAGTAAATTAAGCTCTTATAAAGAAAGGCACTTAAATGAAGGGAAATCGCAAATGCCCTCATATTTCCCCTGTTGAT
>JABASP010002396.1:0-20445 GCA_019776565.1 Sminthurinus signatus | reverse complement strand
GTGTGACCAGTCATACTTTGTGACCAGTTTCCCGTGTGACGAGTTTCCCCGTGTGACCAGTTTCTCGTGTGACGAGTTTCCCCGTGTGACCAGTTGCAATGTGACCAGTGGATTGAGTGACCAGTTGCAATGTGACCAGTTTCCACAAAATCGTGAGAAAAGTATTCTTTCCCCTTAAATTGAGTTGTCACCACAACTCTAACACCAACTGTAGCTGTAGCTGTGACTGCAACTGTATATCGTAGGAAATGTTCACACAACTCCAATTCGAAACTGAAACTGAAACAGAAATTCAACATGCAGCATTCCGGATTCGGGCGTTCAATTTCTTGTCCAACTGTAACAGTTTGGCGGACCTCGACGATTAATTTTTCCTTTCCCGTTTCCCGTCTCCATGTACTTCTCTTCCTTTTGAAATGTTCAAGTTTTTCTGTCTGGCTGCAGAATCCAGAATCCAGAGCTCCAAAGTTTGAATGTGTACGGAGTACGGAGAGAGTCAATTTTGGTTTAGGAAGGTGCGAGCTTGTTGGTTGTTGGTCGTTGGTTCACAGCAGCCGGTGCCTTTCCCTTTTCTGTTGCCGGTCCCGCTCTGGAGTCCCGGTGTCTGTGGAGCCGATGTGATGGTGTGAACTATGAACACTAGAAAACAGGGAGCTCGTTATTTCCCATCTCCCATCTCCCATTGCTACAGCAAGAGCAAGAGCAAGAGAAAAAGACTTGGTGTTGGTGTTAAAGCGCGTCCACTTACTCTTGTTCATTTATGGATATGGAAAATATAGAATATAGAAAATTGTATATAGACCTTATTTTTCCGGGGTCGAGTCAATCTCATCATGTGCCAAGTTTATTCTCCTGGGTCATGTCTCTCATTTCATTCAAAGGATGTGTACAATGCACAATGTACAGAGGACAGAGCACTCACTCCTCCTCGCACATTAATCCTAAATCCTAAAGGGTAACATATGGCCTCCAATCGAATTTCATTGCCAATGGATTTCCTATTATCCAAATATTGTACATTGTACAGTGTACATGTTCAGATTTCAATACTTTTAGGGTCTATACTCTGTACTCTGTATAATATGCATTATACATACTTATGTTTCCTGGAAGGGTTTATCCGTTTATCCCTTTATCCTTTGTACCCAGTTTTCCCTCTCATTTCCCTATTATTTCATTTAAAAGAGCAGTCGGTGGAAAAAGTATTTGTACAAAGTACAGGAAATCAGTTTAATCCTTAATCCGTTTTACTCTTCCTAATTACTAATTACTCTCATTAAGATATTATTAAAAGTACAAAAACTATAATAAAAGCCGATCCGGATACAGATAAAAAAGAGTACAAGAGTAAAATCAAGCAAAAGGAAATTAAAGATTGAGACACACGGAGAAAAACTAAACTAAATAAAACAAGGTGATCATTGATCATTCTCATGATTATAAAGATGATGATGATGGTGATTATGTAACTAACTAGTTGGAGTATTTTCTTGTGTATTGTGTCTTGTGGTTGTGGTTTTGGATGAAGACGAGGATGAGGATGAAGATGATCATAATAATAAAAATAACAAAGTACAAGGTACAAAGTGTCCCTATATCCTTAAGTATATTGTGGTGAAACAGGGAAAGAAGAAGGAGGAGGAGGAAGAAGATGAGACAAGAAGAGAATCAAATCATCAAATCAACTACTTAATGAACAAGACATGTTTCTCGTGGTCTGGTCTGGTTTTGGTTTGGTTTGATCATGTATGTAGACTGTGGACAGTCTCTTTTGGTTTGTTTTGTATTGGTTTTTCTGGTGCATCTGTGGTTTGGTTTGTGTCTTAATTTGCCTCTTTTTCTTTTTCTCTGAGGAAGTTTCTCTGAGTATCTCCAATCTACTTTACTTGAATTGACTTGACTCGACTCAACTCAACTGGGTTTGGTTTTGGTTTTGGTTTCACATGACCAAATGATTTTTTGCTCCTTTTTCTCCCTTGTTCCATTGCATAACTGCCTTTGTAGATGGTAGATTTCTATTTTCTATGCATTGGCTATCGACGTTGCTCTATCTCCTCACGTTACATTACCTTGTCCCTTGTCTGCTGTCTGTTGTCTGCATTGCAGTGCAGTGCAGTGTGTCTCTTTTGTAGATTACATTGATGATTCGGATGATGATGCTCAATGCTCATGTTGTAGATTGAGAACAATCGCTCTTCCACTTTTTGCCAAAGTGAAGGAAAAGAAGGAAAAGAAAGAAACTCCCTCGTGAAGCTGAAGCTGAAACAGAAACAGAGTGGAGTGCTCACCGTACACATTACACATTACAGCAAGTAGAAAGCACAAAGCATGGAGCATCGAGAATGGAGAATGAAGAACCAAGGGAATTTCTAATAGATGTCTATGAGGAACATGGAATGACTCCATCCACTCTTAATTAGATCTTTCCCTATACAAAAGTCTAGTACATGTTTTTATCCAGTCTCCACTCTCCAGTTCCAGTTGCATTCACGGGGAAAAAGGGAGCGGGAGAAAGAGTGAGAGAGTTCAGTGAGCGTGAAAAATTTGCTGTGGAAATTAGTTTGTTGTCAGGCTGTGTGAAAGAGGGACATTAAGGGACACTTGTGCTCTTCTGTTTGTTATTGCTGCAGTGGCTCTGTGTGTGTTGTGTGTTGGATTGTGATGGGATGTGGAGAGAAGAAACTCGGATGGATTCTATTCCATTACATGACATTAGTTTTTGCCAATATCGATAGCCACAGTAAAAGGAATAGTACATACGATTGCCATTTCGATTTGGATTCTTGGCACTGGAAGAAATACTGGAAATATCCAGTTCATGTAATTCCTTGATGGACATGAGAGAGTGGAGAAAAAGAGGAAAAGAGTAAAAGCCTGGAATGGAATGGAATGAAATGAAGTCTGTGGAAAGGGGAAATTGGAATCATGGGAGAAACTGACTCTAGCTTTTTCTGCGAGTGTGGCTGTGGCTTAGAGTAAAATATCAGTAAAAGTCTAATGCTGAGTCTCAGTTGGTAGTTTCTAGTTGCTCAATTGTCGACCTCACTCACATTCACATTCAACAAACATAAACATGGAAGCCCAATACAATACAATATAATACAGTGTGCAGTTGGAGTTGGAGTAAACAAACAAATTGTATGAGCCAGCTAATCGATGTGAATAGATTTCCTAGAAAATCCCTTGAAACTCAATAGAAGAAAAATAGGGAGAAACAGAGAAAGAGAGAGCATCATCTGGAGTTGGATCTGGAGTTGGATCTAGATTCTAGTTTCTAGATTCTGGATGGAATAATACACAAAAAGAGAGATTCCATCCTAAAGCTTTCATTTCCACTCATTCCAATCACTTTTCTCCAGTGCCTCTTTTTTTCCCTCTCACTTCTATTACATTTACCATTTACCATGTTTTCTCTTGTTTACTCTTTCTTCTACCATTTTCTCCGAAAAGAAAAGAAGAGAAGAGAAAAAAGGAAAAGAAGCCCAAATTGGGCAGCCTCTTATTCATTGTTTCAATGAATTAACTTGATTGATACAGATAATGAGGTTTTTGAAATCCACTTTAAACGGACACAACAAACAACAAGAACAACAACAAACAACAACAACAACTACTACTGCAACAGATAAAATACCCATGTTGAATGTCCCTCCTCATTTTCCTGTACATTTATCTGTATTTAATTTTTAAAAAGTCAGAGTTCAATGGAATTTTCTCTAGTTTCTATCTAACAAGTAAAGCTTTTTTATTTACTGATTCTAATATTGATATTGATTTTGATATGGATTTTGGTATCCGTCTACATATAAAAATATCTTTAATACAGCTAATAAAGTTGGAAAAAAGGTACAAGGTTTAAACAAGTCGATATTTTTTCTGTATTCTGGATCCTGGATTCTGGAAGAAATTGAAATGAAAAGGATCTTTTCCTACTATTTTCTTAACATGAGACATCATGAACATTGAACATGGACAAGAGTAAGAAAAAACTCAAAGTTTGTAACTGAAACTGGAAAGTCAAGTCTATTCATGTTGAATTGAGAATTGAGAATCAAGAATCGAGGATGGAGTCAATGTAAAAATTCTGTAGTTTTGTAGATGAAAAGTAAAAGTGGGAGTAAAAAAAGTAGGAGTAAAAGTAGACATTACACATTTTGCAGGGTAATAGAGAAATAGAGAAATAGAATTTGAGAAGGAGAACGAATACGAATACAAGTAAGAAAAGGAATAGTACGAAATGGTTGGTTTGGTTGGGTTTGGTTCATGTTCATGTTCACATCCGTATCCGAATTGGAATCTTTTCTTACTATTATAATATGCAGAGAAATGCAGTGCAGAAGGAAAGGAGTGAGTGAGAGCGGAGAAAATAAGATTGTGTAGGTATTCTTCCAACTTTGCGTGTATATTATGTATCAAGTATAGCATGTAGAATGTAGAATGTAGAGAGTTTAGAGTGTGGAGGCTGAGGATAAAAGCGTGGAGACTGTGTATCTTTAGTATGTAGAATGTAGACATGGAAAAGGAGATGATGAAGAAGAGGAAAGAGAAGGAAGAAGAAGTAGGAAATAGGAAATAGGACTGGAAGAGCGGGTTGATTTCTTTTTCGGGTGATTCAAGGCTTATATTCGCATGTTATCAGAGTGCACCAAAATTTCGGGGAAAGGCTGGAGCTCATCAATCACTCCTTGTGTCACTCCTTGATAGCCTTTCCCAACGGCCCCTCCATTCATTCAAGTGCATGCACACAAATACACACACATTTCTATACCATACTTGTGCTTGTACTTTTACTTGGATGCTGTGGATACTGTATGCTGTATGCACAATGCCCGTGATAACGAGAGTACGAAGTAAGAAGTAAGAACAGTCACAGTCACAGTATACGCACGGCTTTGGCTACAACTTTAGCTTTTTACACCGTACATAATAAAGCCTTGGCCAAATGAGTAACTCTCTGCCTCTGACTTCAATTCCGGGATGCTTTTATACTTTCTCCATATCTTGTTGTGAAAATACTTTGTACATTGTACACAATTGTTGGCTTTCTCTGTACTCTGTATTCTGTGTATTTGATTCTGTCCTTCATTTTAATGGAGTTTCGAGTTGAGAGTTGCGTTTAGTTTATTTTAGTATATTCTGCTATTTTTTCCTCCTCCTCCTCTTCCTCTTTTCATACATTTTACACTTGTTTCCTTCCATCCGTGTCCTCCTCATTCGGTTCTAGTTCTGGCTCAATCTCTCGGGAAATCCCTAGATCCGTTTCCCATCATGCTGTACAAAAATCATACTTTTCTACATTCTACATTCCACATTCTACATGTACAGAATGAAGCTCATACTCGGGTAGTTGCAGAGTTACTTCCATCTTCCATCTGTAAATGATGTAGTTTTATATGAAATAAAAAGAAAAAAAAAGCAAAAGTGAGGACGACTACAAGTACGAGTATGAAACAGTTTGGAGCTGGAGTAGGGAGCATGGAGTATGGAGTATGAAGTATGAGTGACTGTATTTTATGTATTTTATGTTGTGAAAATGGTGAAATGTTCAACGTTTCAATGCCATATCATGCCAATAGTGAAAAGAAGAAGAAGAAGAAGAAGAAGAAAAGGAGGAAATATGAGGATGAGGATACCCAATATCTTTATGTACTCGATTCCCGTTCTCGGGTTCTCCCGCGTAGACCATTTCATTCCATTAGTTGGTCATACGATGCTTTTCGAGTGCTAATTGCCTCATTATGATACCCTCTCACTCCACTCTCTCCATTAGTCATTTCCAACATCCACCATCCAACATCCCGCATCTCTCTATCCTGGTCCAGGGTATCATAACGTATCGTATCCTTTCCACTCCAGCTCCTGTTTCCATCCACATCCACACTCACACTTATACTAGTATTATTATTGTGATATGTGATATCAAATATCTTATAAGCTACATCTAGCTTTTTGTACACAATGTACAATGTACAAGTTGCAATTGAGAACTGAGAATTGAAATGATTCGTATTCCTTTTCCTTTTCGTATTTCGTATTCGAATGAGACTTTACCTTTCCTCATCAGAATTCTACACACTTCACCTGACAGACTACAGACTACAGACTGGTTTCATACTGTATAAAACCTAAGAAGTGTACTCTTTACGCTTTACACGGTGCGGGTTATACTATTTTTGCTAAACTACAAACTACAAATGGGGAAGAGAAAATGGAGAATGAAACAGCTTTTACAGTTCCACGTTTCCCCAGTTTCAACTTGCCTTGCCTTGTTTTGGATGAGGATTCGGATTTGGATGTTAGAGGAGGAAAAGGAAGGGAATATGGGAATATTTATGACTATTGACTGTGAGTCAAACCAGAGTGGATAATTTATCAAAATAAAATATTAAAATATGGGTTTTCCCGTTTCCCTCCTCAGACCAGACCAAGCCAAACCAGACCAAGCCAAACCAGACCAGAGTCAGACCAAGTCAAGTCAAGTGGAGGAGAAAGTAAAAGAGAAAGATGGGAATCCAATAGAGTTTTTTTTCCTTCTATTAACAGGAATTTTCTCCTTTTTCCTCCTGATAAAAAAGGGGAAACAAGGATTTATATTGGAAAACATTTAGGTGGATGGAGGATGGAGGATGGAAATGCTACGGCTACTATGTATTTTGTAGGACTAGTTTAGATTTTAGATGGGAGGGAAAATAGCTTAAAAATTGAAAGAGAGGGAAATGGAAAAGTCTAAACAGTAAACAGTTGTATAGTGTTTTCTAGTGGGTGGATACTGGATTCTTGATACTTCGTACTTGATACTTGATACTGAAAATTGTACTGGAAGAAGGGACGGGCGTACAGAAGTTCAACTTGAATAAATAAATGTACATTGTACATGTATCTTTAGTAGAAAGATGGAAAGATAGATAGAAAGATAGAAACACCAAGAGCAGCAGGATTTGGGGTGTTGCAAAAGGTAAAAGTCATGATTGAAAGTTTTCTCTGTTCTTCATGAGACGAAGAGAAGAAGCATAATATACAATATACACATAGTTTTTAGGCCAGAGTTTGGTGTTTGGAGTTTGGACTGTAGTTGAAATGGCAGAGGAAATGTAGAAATGTTAGAGGTGTATATTTTGGGAGGAAAAGAGAAGAGGAGTATAGAGAAGAGAGTATGGGACCCTGAGGAGCCCATGTATCACCAGTGTACAATCCTGTATCTGACAATGGCATAGGATGAGTTTCAGTTTGGATTTCTGGTTCTGGATTTTTTTTCCTCTCTTCACTTTGCAAAATCTATTCCAGGTCCATGTGTTTTTCTCTGTACTTTTCCTCCCATTTTCACCGTACTTTTGAGGTTGAGTAGCTCTGCAATACTCTGCATTCTACCTACATGTATGTACAATACACAATACACACCCCGTGGAACAAGGACAGAGGAGTCAAAAGAATACACATAGATTTTCCCGGTCAGTCTAATGGCTCTCCCAACACCTCTTCAATACACACATTTATACACACAGACATATGTTCTTCTATGTTGGATCTTTTTGTGGATCTGGATTCGAGGATTCAAGTGGAGTGGCTCGACGGATACGGATATCTTGAACAGAAACCTAATTTATGTGTTTTGAGGAGGAGAAGGACGAAGAGCAAAGAAAGAAGAACGAAGAACGACCAAGAGTTTCGCCCATCCACTCACATCCAGATTTGCATGTTACATGCTCTCTCTCTCTCCCGTTTTCCATGTTTTAGTTGCAACTCTCAGTTTTTTTTCTTTTTTTCCTCTTTATCTTGTGTCTGTTTTATGTGTTTTTTTCTGTACAAAAATAGATACCATGAAATGTATTTTTTTAGTTTCCTTTCCCTGATTTTCCAAATTCCAAAACCCAAAATCCAAACTCCAAACTCCAGACCAAACAGAGGAAATTCTCAAACCATTAAACCTGTTTCCTTTGAAGTTTGAAGTGTGAGGCGATAAATGTCCGATGTTCAGAATTCACAACTCATAGTTCAGAAATGTGTATAAAATTTGAATTACCAAAAAATGAAAAGAAAAGTTTTAATGATGTTGAATTTGACTAAAGCATAAAGATGATCTTGGAATATTTTTGTACTAAAGTGGAATGAAACTGATGTGTGAATTGTTTTAATATTTCCAGTGTTCCCTCCTCATGCTCCAGGTGGAGCGTACAGTCCGGATGGATCCATGGGCTATATGATGGATGGACAACAAATGGTTCATAGACCTCCGGGCGACTCCGCTTTCCACAATGAGGCGTACCACTACCCACCTCAGTATTATGGTCATCATCTCTAAAACACGGTTTTTTCAGGTAAATACCCAGCTCTTTTCAGCTCAGCTGCTCTCTATGAACTTTTTTTTATAATTTTTCTCTTCGTCCCTACTTTTTATATAGAAAATACATAGTAAATAGTAAAGGATGAGCTTATATTAAAAAATACACTGTACAAAATGCATAATAATAATAATAGTATTTCTAAAAATCTAAATCCATTTTTTATTTTTTATGTGGTTTGGTTTGCCTTGAGAAAAATCTTTCGTCTTGAGAAACTAGCTTTAAACCACAAATTACGACAAAAGGAATTAGAAGTTTACATTAGAAAAATGCATGCCTAAAATTTGAAAAGAATATGAATAAAAGATTAAACTTATAACTGTTATAAACTTAAGGAATACACAATAATACAGCCAAAATTTACATTGTGCATTGTACATATTAGATAATAGATAATAGTTATGATAAGAATGGAATAATATTTATAGTAGATAGTAGATGTTAGATACATAGTTGTAGGTTGTAGTACATGTATAGATATACATCTACGAATATCATCTATCATGGATCATGGAGGAGGAAATAAATCCGGAGGAATAAAAATTAAAATGGGTAGGAACGGGTGTTGGCTGAATGTTTTGTATTTTGTATGTATGTTGTATCTGGATATTTTGGTTAAAGGGAAACTGAGATGCACACGCACAACGCACAACAAGTTGAATTATAAATTGATGGATGAGTGAGTGAGTGAGTGATTTTTAGACACTGAAATGATGGGCTGTGCTCTGCTGAGGTAAATGTATAATGTGTATCTATCCTTCATTCTACGCATACACCATACACGCAGTGGTTCTAGAGTTCTAGAGATTGTAGACTGTAGACTGAGAGAGAGATGCAGCGATTGGACTGGATTGGATTGGATTGGATAGGAGAAAAATTCGTAATTGCGTGCAAGATCCTACTCGTAGATTCTAGATTCTAGATTCTATAGATGAGTAACAGATGCGCTATATCACATTGGATCTCACATAGAAGTTTTCTACACTTTCCCAGTCAAATCAAATCCCTCGTCTTGTTTTTCCCTTCCCGATTCCCAACATTCTCCATCCTATACTCTACACTCTAGAATCTACAATCTATTCTGTCTCTTCCCTCTTGAGCAATTTTCCAATTTACTCGGGAAAAGACTATGAACTATGAAGTAGTCCCATACCATACAAAATGGGAGATGGAAAATTCTAACATGAAAACATGGAACATGGAACACACGGGACTTAATAGGTTATCTATTATCTATTTTCGATTTTCAATAATCAATAGAAAATACTCTTATATCAAAATGATTCTCAGGTGTAGCAGAAAAAACATCTTACAACATCTTTTTTTACTTTTCAAAAATAAAATAAAATAATAAAAGTTATAATAACAATAATAAGAATATTTTCAAAACTTTAAAAGTAAAAAAAGTAAAATATCTACATCTACATTTTGTTGAGGGTGAGGTTGAAATGAGGGGAAAGAAGAGAGTGACAGAGATAAAATGAATAAATGAATGAATTGATGGGGGAGAATGTGAAAGGACGGAAGGAAAGATGGGTGATGTTAATGAGTAAAGAGAATGAGGATGAGAGTGAAAGAACCTATCGTGTGTATCGTATTCGTATATTCGTGTGCTAGATATTCATTTTAATTTTCAGCGTGTTGGTTTTGGTTTTTGCTGAAGACTCCTTTTCCTTCCCCTCATCATTTCCAGTTCTCTTTCTCTGTCTCTTTCCATCGCTCTCGTCCTTCCTTTTTTTTAATGTGATATTTTTGGAGATGGGAAATATAGGAATACGAGTCATTATGAATGTAACTGTCAACTTGAGCTTTATCTGAAATTCCAAATTCCGACGTGTGAAAATTAACGGGTTTTTTTTAAAATTACAAAACTCTTTCTTTTACTTCTCAGTCACTTCTAAGTCTCCGTCAGCCTCTTGGTGAATATGATATGATAACGATATGAGTTTGTTGCAAAGTTTTCAAGAGTTGATATCGTGTCTCTTGTCTTTTTCCTGTCTTCCGTCTTCCTCCTACATACTTTTTTCACCCTAATTTTTTTCTTTGGTAGAGATAATTACTGGTTTTTTTTTTAGTATTTTTGGTTTTCTGTTTTAAAGGAAATTATTATTATTTTTAAAAAATATTTACAATTTTAGTTATGATAGCAATATTAAACTGTACAAAGTAAAAGTCAAAACTATCTTTTTACGGGGTGAAAAAAATAAGGGTAGAAAATTTATAATAGAACCTGATGATGATGGCGATGATGATGTTGATGATGACATGGCATAGAACATAGTACATGGAAAAGGGAGAATGAAAAAAAAACAACGAGGGACAGAATTTGATACAAAAAGTCAGGGAGTCAAAATCGGATTCGGATTCAGAGTCGGAGTCGGATTCGAATTCGAATGGATGGATGCCGAAGCCGAATCCACAGCTCTTTTCCTTTTTATCATTAGGAAAGCATAAATTAACTTTGCATGACTTTGAATTTTTGACGTATAACTCATCCATAATGAAAAGATGGATAGTTTATCTCCCTTAAAAGCTACATTCTACATTTTACATAAGTATTACACACTTGTATGTATTTCTCTATTTCTCCTTTTCCAAAGTGATCGAGGGAGTTTTTTTCATAATAATATTTGTTAGAGCACTAAACATGGAATATGTACTCAAGTCTAGAATATAGAATACAAAGTTTAGATTAGTTTTGAATTTTTTCAAGAATACTTTTTACTTTTTTTTGTATACATTGTATCTTGTACATGAGTAAATAATAATGAGTATTGAAGTTATAGATGAGATGAGATTTTTATCTTGCGTTTAATAACCTTTCCAACAAACAGGATACAAAATACAAAAGTATTATGAAGAGTATGGAGTATGGAGTATGAATGTTATTTTTTACGACTATTTTAGTTTATGTACTTGTGATGATGTCATTTATAACATTAGTACTGATACTTATTATTATGACAATACATAATGGTTTGTATTTGTATTTGTAATTTGTATTCGTAGTTTGTACATTGTACATCTTACATTGAACATAAAAAACATTGTGGGTTTCATATTCTATATTCCATATGGATACAAGTTATGACTATCTCAGACTCTAATCTGAATCTGATCTACAGATCTGTATACTGTATACTTTGTATATTGTATATGAGGATTCCAAATTCCAAACTATAAAATGGTTGTCTGTGGGTGCTTAATACTTAATACAGTCTCGAGTCTCGAGTATCGGTGTAAAATGTTCAACTTTTAAATTTCTACAAGAGTAATGCTGGATAATAGGCGAGACGAATGGGCAATGGGAAGAGTGAAGAGTAAAGAGCAAGACAAACAAACATGGTGTAAAATACACTAGAACTTATCTATCATTATTATTATTATTATTATATTGAACACGCAGATTACACAATCTAATTTGTACATTGTACATGTATAATATTAGAGCTGGTCAGAAGTATGAGACATTAGACATGAACAAGCCTCAGTCTAGAGTCTAGAGTCTCAAGTCATCTCCAGTTCAAGTTGAAGGAATGATCGTGATGTGTGAAAAAGTGCATAAAAACTAGTTCAAACAAACATGTTGTTCATTTCTTTAGATGGTTATGGCTTAAAATGTGGAGTAGAGCAGGTCTATAGTTTATAGACTTGTATTATGTATTATGTATACGGGAGAAAAAAGGAGGAGGGGGAAAAATAGTGTCTGCATATATGCATTTGTACATGTTCTGTCCATGGCTATAACTATATAGCTACACTTTATACTTAACCGAATGGATTTTTTATTGACTTAATAAATCAAAGATGAATAATTATTGTTCAGGTTTTTTTTCCCTGCCTTTTTTCCATGTAATATGTAATACGTGTGTACATTGTACATTGTATAAACGATGAACGTCCTTACCCTTTTCTTCTTCAAGTGTTTTTACCTTTTACTCGTTGTGGATAAAGTATAAAGTATAGACGGACGGTCTCTGATCGTCTTGATCTCAAAAGACTCAAGACGATAGAAGATAAAAGATAGAATTCATCACACCATATAAAATATAAATGCACCTTTTAGAAAAGCTTGTCGACTAATGATGGATAGATAATAGATAATGAACATGAGTCCATAAAAAATAAAAAATGTTATGCATTTTGTACACATAATGTATTTATTAAGACAATAAAAACATATGAAGCCTCAAAGTGGAAGCTCAATCTTTTTCCCCCCTTTCAAAATAATCTTTTTCTTAAATTATATCATTATCATTGTTGTCTATATTCTATATATATATATATGATTCTTTTCTTTTTTATATTCCAGGTCTTTAAATAAACGTACACGCCGGATCTATACGGATATACACTATAAATACACATGACCATCTGTAGAAGCCAATGAAAAGCCAAGAGTACAAGCACATTCTACACTTGGACTTGGAGAACCTACATAATAACTAAATTAATTAATTACGTAATTACTAAATAAATAAATAACTAAATATTTAAATCAACAATGATATACATTAAATAAATATTATTACTACAAAAAAAATAACAAGATAACAATCGTTCGTTTAAGGACTTTTTAAATAAATAAATAACTACATGAATAAATATGTAAATTAATGAATATATTATAAATAAGTTGTGTATACTATATATATTACATATTACATTATAAATATGTACATCAAACTTTTACCTGTATTACGTACGTGTACAAGAAAGAAGAAGAACTGAAAAAAACGAGAGGGGAAAAGTTCCACTATCTACAGAGAAAAATGATACAAATATAAATTACTGTGTTTTGTTTTGTTTTTGTTTTTTTTGTTGTAATCGTTATCCTCTCAGTCTGTCTACAGTCTAAAGTTTACACACTTGTATAAAAAAAATGCATCATATTTAACCTATAAAAGATTTGTACTACATACAACATACAACATATACAGAACAAGAATCCAAGGAAGGAGAAAACAAGAAAAATCTATCCATCTTCAACTACACAATTAACAAGTGTTTATTTATTTATTTTTTGACAATAACTTCCAACTATCAACATAAACCAGAGGATTTCATCAGAGAAGAAGAAGAAAAAAAAGAATGATGAATTTGTTTTTTGTTGTGTGATTCTTGATTGTTCTGGAAAAAGTGAAAACTCTATATAAAGCTCTCCGTGTTATTTTTGTGGCCATCTCACCACCGTGTACCTATATTATCTATTGTATATTCAATATTCAACTATCATCAAAAAAAAAAATAATAATGTTACCCAAGTGCAAATCATTTTCTCCAATATAAGTATAAAACATACACACTACACACACACCTTTTTTCTCTCTACTCTCTCTACAAAAGTGTATTGAAAAGGAAGGAAATAACTTTTTACAAAACAAATGGAAAAGTATAACAAGAAGAATATGAAGAGAAAAAAACAGTCATTTCCTTTATATAATAAATAATACATATGTAGGAGGAAGTGAGCTACATAATACATATAATAATATAATATATAAAATATGATGAAATGATTAAGTTATGATAAAATATTTCAAGCTACTACATATACTACATATTATTATTATTACTACACTACATTGTAATAATATAAATGTTTTAGTTAAGATGAAAAAAAATATTTACAAGAAACACAAGAAATAATGATGCTTAAAAGAGACAATGAACTTTTTCTCTCTTGTGTGTATGTGTGTGCATAAATACATGCATATAATATATATATATTTATGCACAGTTTTTTTGTGAGTGTGTGAGTGCTTGCGTCTGACTTAAAAAATACCTATATTAAAACTTGTACATACTAGAGAATAGATACATATATAAATAATAAAGAAAGAGAAAAAAGGATTCAGCTCATCTGTTTTATTATTCAACATTTAATATTTAAGATACAAAAAAAATGTATAGATATTATACATTTAAATATTACATATGTGAAACAAAAAAAGAAAGTTGAGTGTAAATGAACACATGAACAATACTAAAAGATAAGTAAAAAGAAGAGAAACAAGAAAAAGAGAACATTCAAAAGGAGAAAAAGTGAAAGAGAGAAAGGAATCAAAATATGTATAAATAATATAAAATATATATATAAAATATTCATCAAGTGTTGTGTCTTTTGAGCTGAATAAATGTGTGTGTGTTTTTTTAAACAAGGAAAACATGTACAATATTATTATACTATAGGATAAGCTATATATATATATATATATTATACATAGATGTATCTATAATAAAATAGAGTATAGTATAGTTATTAAGTTAATCATAGTTAAGTTAGTAAGTTAAAGTAAGTTAGTTTAAATAAATAGATAAATAGATACACATACAATCTACCACATTTACTGTGTAAAATAGATATGTATGTATGTATGTATATGCAAAAGGCTAAAAAAAGCTCTCAACAGCAACCTACAAAATACAACAACTATGAAAAACACAGGTACATGAATTATATATATATATATACAAATACAAAATACCACAGGAATTCACCCTATACAAAAATGATGATGATAGTAATACTGGCACTGATAATTATTCTTATTATTATATAAAATCTTCTCTCCTTTTGTTTATATTATTCTTTCACAATAATTATTAGGCACATATGTTATTATCATCATCATTGATCATTGATCATTGGTAAATGAAAAATCAAAAGGTGGAATGAATTATCTGTAAAAGTTATAGAAGAAAGAAAAGAAAACATTAAACAAGCTACTGCATACATATACATATATTACGTAAATACACATAAGATTAAGAATATACTTGATTGTTATAAACATACATACATATACGTGAAAACAAAGAAACAAATGTAGAAAAAATCCTAACACTAAAAAACACACCTACAGTTATACAATCTACAATATATACAATACGATAATATGATACAAAAGTATGTTAATACCTATATTTACGTATAATAACACTGTACACTGTACACTCTATACTGTATACTATAATAATATATTATTGTACTACCTATACCTATCTATATCTATTTGCAACAAAAAGTATCGTATGACTGTGTCAAAACTAATATAATATTACTTGTATAAATTGGGGAATCATAAGACAAACAAGAAGAAAATTCGGCAATTTTTTTTACGAGTGACAGTATAAAACAGTGACGTAGAAAAAAAAATTCAATCATAACTATGAACTAGAATAAAATATCTAACTTGTAACTGTATCCAGAATAAGGGGGAATAATAATACAACAGTAAACACACAAACATAAAACATACATATACAATTAGTGGAAACTGGTAACTTGGAAATAATACTGAAAAATATTTCTGCACAACTGCTTGCTACATATTTGCAACATTTACACTGTAATTTTGATTTGACAGGAATTTTTGTACAGATACAAATACAAAATACACAAAAAAATATTTATACATGACTACTTTAAGTAGAAAAAAAAATTAGTCAGTGAATTCTTGATGCCTCATGGCTGAAAGATGTAGTTTAAATATACATGAATAGAAAATTCAATAAAATAGACATATAAATATCATATTTTAGATTTTAGACAGTACACAGTAAAATGACGAAACTCAAAAATTATACAGACAGTTGGATTTACAAAACTACTATAATTAATCTGATTACTGGTACATAAATAGTAATTAGGAAACCATATGTAAATGGTAAAAAAAAGTATCAAAAGTATAATAATAATTGTAGTGAACTATTGAAATTATACTGTTGTAAATTATTACTAATAATTATCATGATTGCTAAATAAATGATAGACAGACAAAAAAAAGCTATACTGTATTAGATATAACTATATTACACAAGTATATAAATAGAAGAGAAAACTGCAATGATTAAGTATAATATTTTCTCCATCTCTATTAACTATATGAACTAATATGCCTACATACATGCAAACTTACAAAAAAAACAACAACAAACAAACAAACAAACGTATACGTATTTCCTACAAATACTAAACTAAATAATAATACTAAATATATATATTATGTATATATAAATAAATACATGATAAAACTATCTACTATCTATATAATATTATATTCCCCCTTTGTAATAGAGACATTGATGAAAACGAATGAATGTGTTTTACTATATTATATTATTATATAATTATTATTATTATACATGCATACATACATACTAATGTACACACATCACACATAATGTGTGTGTGTATATTGTATTGTGTATGTACTTATGTATTTATCCAGTTTATTTGTTGATCCGTTTTGTTTTGTTTGCTGCTGCTGTTGAGCTATCGGAGACTATACAAAAAAGTAGCGATATACATATATACATATATATATAACAAAAAATATGTGTATATACAGTATACATATATATTATACTAAATAAAAATATTATGATGAAGAAGAAAAAAATACTAGTGTATAGGCTTAAGAAAATGATGATTAATATATACATTATACATACATGTGTATGTATCATCATTATTACTTATTATTATTATATTATTATTATTATTATTATCAAAGAGACGGAATCATTGCCGAATAAATTGGTGTTTATCTTCTACACGAAAAAAAAATATGTTCAACTTTATGAGTTTTTTTTTTTTATTTCTTTTGCTCCAGTGCCAGTGAACTGGTACAAAAATAAAAATGCATCCAAAGTTCATGAAATGCACATAGCACATATATTTAAGTACATACACTCGTTTTTGTTTTATGACTGTGATGATTAAATGGGTCAAGTTGTAAAAAAAATTGGGGATGCAATTGTTGCAAAAAAGAGGGAAGCATAATAATTATGCTACATGCATTTTGTTATTTCATTTCAAAATTCTAAACAATGGCACAACATAATTATGGTCATACAAAGGATAATGCATGTGGAAAGGTTAAAAAGGGAGCATTTTCATGGTCGTTGAGGTTCCCTTTAAATAAAAAAAGAGGAAGAAGAAGATTCTCAGAGTTGCAGTTTGTAGATGTTTCGTATTTCGTACCGTGGAGGAGTGTGCCATCTAAATGATAATGACTAGTAAGAAAAGTAAATGATTCCTCTAACTATCCATCTAATGGTTGAATTCAATGGACTTGAAGCTGGAAACTTGCACACTGCACACACACCAAAACCCATACAAATGAAAGTTCATATAGATAATACATACAAAAAGCTTATTGCACAAACACACAGCTATAACATAGAAAGTTAAAAGGGGAAAAGGAAAAAGGACGACTTGTAATTTCCTGTAAAATGACTCGCCTCCTTTTTTATACCATGAAGTATTCTTCTTTCTTTCTTTCTTCCTTTCTTTTAACTGAAACCAGTACTTAAGGATTGTAAATTGTAAAGTTTTAAAATCGCAAGAGTTTTCTTATCTTTCCCCTTCTGGCACTCGTCGCAACTCCTCGCAATCCTACATTCTACATTCTACACCCTATATCCTATATCCGAGCATGGACCATGACTTGAACTTGGAATTGAAAAATACTCCCCAATCTACATTAGATAATAATGCATTAAGTAGCTGTTAAACTAAAGAGGAAAGGAAAAATGAAGAAACTCTCAAACTCTTCATCCTCCACAACTTTTGAGTTTTGACTTTTGATTTCTTAGCGGTGTGGCCTTTCATTTTAATCATAATGAATTTTCAAGTGTAATAGAGGCACAACACATACTGTGTAAGATGCTAAGATGTTCCTGCCTCAAGAAGAATGTCACCGACTCATAAAAATTACAATTACAGATCATTTATCCCAGTTTTAACTTTCAACTGCTCAACTATTGAAATTACTTTTATGGGTAATGGGTACATTTTAAGCCGCATGTCTAATGTCTAATGTCTCTAGTATCGGCATCAAATAGTACAGAGTACAGAGTACAGGGATAGTAGATAATGGTAATGGATAATACATATGTACAATTACAATTGTAGTTAAAATCTAAATGAGTGTCTCAAAAGATGGGCTACACAATGTTTAATGCTAAATGTACATTCAATGTACATGTAATGATCTTGTATATTGCCTCATTTTCATTTTCATTCTACATTCTACATTGGTAATCTTTGGAGTCTGGAGTTCGGAGACTTGAGGCTGGATAACGAATAAATGTTCAACATTCCCATCTTCAAGTTTTATCAGAATCATTCCCATTTCCATTGTCATTTCATTCTCATTCGTATTGTCTTTGTCTTGGTCCTTTCTTCCCCTTTTGTTTTTTTATCGAGAGTCGAGAGTCGAGAATCAAGAGTCGAGAGTGAATGACTAAAAGTTTTGCTTTCTTTTCCCAGTTTCATGGCTTTTAGTCCATTTTAAATGATAATGAAGCAGCGTATCATTAACCATCAACATCCACAATCTACATTCACCTCCCCCTTTTTTCATTCACCAAGGGATAAAAATCAGCACATGAGCAAATCAGCATGATAAGAAAGAAAAAGGTATGATAATTCCCTTTTGTTTTTTTTCATTCTAGACTGTTCGTTCTAGAGTCTGGACCATTCAATTAATTATGAATTAGGCGTTACCAATTCTCAATAGGGCTCATAAAAGTGTAGTCAACCGGTGTAATTGCTCATCACACCATTTCCATTCTAATTCGGATGGTAATACACATGTATTTTACATGCTGCATAATGCATAATATACTAATGTAATTTTCACGATGAACAATGAACCATTTTAATTCTCCTTGTACTTTGTACTTTGTTTTAAGACTTTCTTCTCTGTCCCGTTTCTGTTCTTGTTTGTTTGTGCTTTGGTGTAATTAGCAGTATCTTCTTTCTTCAATTTTTAAATCTGGGGAGGGAAGAAAGGGCGAAAACACATCCAATATCCACACATTCATCCATTCTTTCATTTCATTCATTCTTCTGCTTTTAATAATTTATACTAATTTTCCTGCTTGAAAAAGATGAGGAGCGACAACCGTCAACACAAAACCGACAAAATACAAAATACAAAATACAATACGATTCCATAGAACGAAAAATGAAAGAAAAATAGAAAAAGGGAAAAGAAGGGAGAGAGTCACAATCAAAATCATTGACAATGAGCCAACGGGAAAAGTAAAGTAAATTCAAAGCCAAATCCAAATCCAAATCCGAGATCCAAAAGAGAGAGAAAGAAAAAAGAAATGAATAGGTAGAAGAAAGGAAAAGAAGAGAATGAGAATGCGAATGAGAATAAAAGGAAGAAAAAATAAAAGTAAAAGAAAGAAAAAAAAATCAAATCCAAAATCCAAAAAATGAGCTTCTCTATACCAGTTCAAACTCCAACTCCAACTCCAACTTTTTGGTTTGAAATCTTCTCATTCTCATTTAGCTCCGCCTTCCGGCTTCTGCAACTTACTTTTCTTTATTTTCACTCTCACTCTCACTCTTCTCTGTTCAGTTCTGTTCTCTGTTCTGGTAACTCTCAAGAGAGATGCACACAAATTTTTTACATTTCTTCAAGGCAATTAATTCCTTCGTTCTCTTTCTCCCTTTTTCATTCATTCCTTTTCTCTCTTTCTTTTTTTTCTTTCTCTTTCCTCTTTTCTCTACATACTTTTTCTTTCTATGAGAAAACTTTCCTGTTCATGTTCACTAGTTTCTAGTTTTTTTTTCACTCCTCGTCCTTTTCTACTACTTTTTATTCCTTTCTTCATCTTTTTTTACAAATACCGAGTAGTGGAATACAGAAAAACTGAGAAAAGAACAAGTGAGAGAATAGTCATAGTCATAGTCATAGTTTTTCCCTTCTTTTTTTTCTTTTATCTATCTATCGTATGAAGAATAGAATGTAGGATGTAGAATATACGCCGTACAATACATTATGTATAGAATCTTGGATAGCGGATAGAGAGATAGCCTTTTGTACCTATCGGTTTTAGTTTTTACTTGTTAGTTGGTTGGTGAGACGATAAGTTTTTTTTGCTCCACGACGTATCTCGAATCTCGAATTTCGAATATATGACGATTGTGGCCAAAGAAGAAAAAGAATAAAGAAAGTTAAGAGAAAAAAGAATAGAAAAGAGAATGAAAATAAAGAAAAAAAGTGCGGAAGGAACAATCTTAACTCTGTTCAGACTAATGCCATTTTAATTCTGATTTTTCAGACACCAAGTTCAAGAGAAA